>APFE031340896.1:5287-74444 GCA_000404065.3 Pinus taeda
TCAAGGGAGGTTGAATTGATGTCCTTAGGCTGACTTGATCTCTTCTAGGCCGACTTGATGTAGAGGATACATAAATTATATTTGACTCAATACTTAACCTTTTTACATGATTCAAAAGCCCAAGAAGGGTCTTTTTAAAAGTACAATGACTCTATTGACTTAGAATAAATCCTAGAAGTCCTCAATGGGGACTTTGACCGAAAACATGGCGACCCAAGAATGAAACCCATGCTTTAATAAGTCACAATAATAATAATAATAATAATTCTTTTGTTTATTCTTTTGACAAGTACATTACAAGATGACTCAAATACATTAAATGAAGACCGAACCTAGTCACATTTTCTAACACTCCCTCTTAACTAGGGAGGTATTCATCATATACAAGTACAAGGAAGATCTCAACTATATGAAGTTATGAACTGTGAACAACTTTAGGCACCATAATGCCATGGACTAGATTCCTGACCAGGGCAATCTATCCATTGGTATCTCAACAATTTAGGCATCGTAATGCCACGAACTAGATTCTTGACTAGGGCAATCTATCTGGGTCGGACTAAGATGGACTGAAGCTTTCATCTTCTCTAGGCACCATCAAGCTTACTTGCTAACCACCAACCCAAAGATCCAGGCGTGTATCCAAAAACAAAGCTCTATAATCAACACCACCTTTCCCAACTTCGGGACCTAGACATCAACACAAAGTGTCAGCTAGATATCTTTCGAGGAAATGCTTCACTCACAAAGCCTCAACACTCCTAGATCCAACAGATCAAGGATAACCAATCTCTCCCAATCACACTGATTGGTAACCAACATACTATCAACACCTTCGAGAGATTCCCCTGTACAAACACAACCCTAATCAATAATATACTTTCTCATGTACATAATAAAATACAAACCTTCAGGGTCTTTCAGACAACTTGATGTTGCTTCTCAACTTTTCATAGTAGGACTATCTACTGAATCTTTGATAGAAGATTCCTCAATCATACACTTCCTTTTCCTACTTCTCATGCAACAACATATCCTCCAAAATTCATTTTTCAATCAAAACCAATTATGCCCTCCCTCTCAACTAGGGAGCATCTGTTTATCCAGACTCCCTCTTAATCTTAGGGAGATCTCTTCTCTTCAGGCTTCCTCAGGGATATCAACTTCTTCTTTTCGTCACCGGAGAATCTTTCGTGGCTTCCAACCGTTTCATGAGAGTTATCATCATCCCCATCATGCTTATCACATCAACGAGAATCTTCACCATATTGAAGATTGTGTACCTGCATAACTTAGGTAACAAGTACAACCAAATCTATAGAAGCATGAAGTTAGCCATATCAGAATCACGAAAGCATTTCAACTTTTTACATATCAGATACCCAAACTTAAACAAGAGACATATACTCTTCAACATCTTGCTAGGGACTTTGTCGTAAACCCTAGATTGTTTTATAATAATTTTCATTCCATCTAGGGTTTCAATGTTTCTTTCAAAGGTGTAACATACCCTACTACAACATATAGCAAACCCTAGAAACAATTAAACAAATATAGATCTACAAGGCATCTAACAACTTTCAGAATTCATATGTTAGATTTTGCACTAGGGTTTCATACAAATCCTAGATTTTAGACAAGAGAATTGATGAATCAAAACTAATCATAGCTTAGTCATCAACATGAACAACTTCCACTAGGGTTAGTTTCAATCCCTATATTTTCAATCAACCATCAATCACAACTAAAACTCAAATTTCAACAATCTTATACAAATCTCAAATTATCACATTGTCATTATACATAAGAGATTTTTACTTCTACTAAGGTTTAACTCCAAAACCCTAGAATTTCATTTTCACAATCTCAACAATCATTATATAAATAGATCTCAGATTGTTATATCACACATACTAGAGAATTTAACTACTGATAGGGTTTGGCTGCAAAACCCTAGATTTCCAAATATCATCCTAGAATCTCAGACAAGGACTTATTATTAAATCCTAAGACTTATGGCCATCAATAACTAGGTCAACACATGTATCTAGGAATTCATTATCATGCAATAGCATATCATATGTTAGACAACATTAATACATTAGACATATGCAAACCAAGACCAAGCTAGGGTTCTGACCAAATGGACACATCTATATATGCCTAGGGTTTCATTCTTAGGATCTTGCATTCATAACAAAGGTTTTTTTTATAGGCCTAACCAAACCCTAAAATCTAGGGTTTCATAACATAGCAACGCAAACCCTACTATTCCAAAAATTCGAAAGGTTCGACATCTCAGACAAACATCATTCAACCCAACAAGTTAAGATTTCATGATCATACCGAAATCCCATTCATGACATCATCAACAAGAACTTCAAATAGCATTTCACAATATCCCTAATTAGTTTAGGGTGTCAGCCATTCACATTAGCATACCCTTAGGTTAGCGTTTTCCAGAGAACCTATCTAAGGTTCTATAAAATCGGTTAAGAATAGGAGTGGGGTAGATTTATCAAGTGATGAATCACCCAAAATAAGAATCAATATGATTTAGTATAGCTAGACACAACAATGTTAGTAATAGATTGTCAAATGAATAAGCATTTATTATAAAGAAATCAATGTTTTAAAGCATAGATTTGTTCCTTGACAAACGTAATATTGAGTGGCGCTCTTTCATATTCCTTGAGAATATAGTAGATGTTTTCCTAATCAAGACAATAGAGGGAGAATGGCGATTAGTACTAATATAATCAAAACTTAAATAAGTACATTAAACCAAAAACTGAAAGAAAATGAGATACTTGTCTTTGAGAGTTGTTGCGGGCTCCCTCCAAAGCTTGAGGGATACCTATAAACTTATAAAACAAAAGAAAGTCTTTTGCAAAAACATATTAAAACCTATGGATCCTAATCATCAAAAATGCAAAAATAGAATATCTAAGACTCAAAGCAAAGGACTTAATAGTGTAAGTCCCTTATGTCAGATTCTTCGGGTTTGACTTTCTTTGGGTCGCTTTCTTTAGCAATGCTGGCTTGATCTCTTTCTCTCTTCTTGTTTCTTGGATTGTGACCCTTCTTATGACATTGACAACATTCTACCTTGGACCTGTCAACTTTCTCCTTGGTCCTTTCAATTTCTTTCCTTTATGTTGAGCAATGCAGGCATTTGATACTCCTTCATGATTGACAACTAGAGAGATCCTCAATTCTTCTTGATTGCAGGCAGTCCATAGTTTTGCAAAAGTGGGAACTTCCTTCCAATTGTTAAGTCCTGCAACAAATACACCCCAAGTAGGTGGCAATCCTAATAGAGCAGTGATCACAGGTTCTTTGTCTGGAACAATTTCATCAATGGCCAAAAGATCATCCCTGATTCTTGCTATCTTCACAAAGAAAGGGGCCACTGTGTCTTCTTTAGTCATCTTTGTGGTCCTTAGATCATTTTTCAAACTTGCTACTTGACCAATGTTCTTAATAGTGAATAACTTTGACAAGGCTTCATACATTTCCTGAGCATGATTGATCTTGGCTATGAATGGGACAAGGTTGTCCTTTATTCCTTCTACCATTAGAGTCATGGCCACCAATTCTAGTTCCCTGAATTTCACTTTGTCAACATCACTGGAGTCATTTGTACGCTTCTTTACTTCTCCTTTGACCAAGTCTTTTACCTTGTTCTTTTCAAGGATGAGGTCAATTCTCTTCTTCCAAGACTTGTAGTTTGAGTCTCCTTCAAGTTTGTTCTCTCCCTTGATTGCGTTAGACGTCTTCCTTGAATATAGTAAACTCCTTCCCTAAGATAATCCTTTTGAACAGTTCTTTGATCAAGTGCTTGAGACTGCCTTTTTCTTCTTTCTTCACCAAAGCTTTGATACCATGTTAGACAATCAGAAAGGCAGAAAGATTTTCTTATTCTTGGTAATTACTTGTGATGCTCTTGATTTGTTATTATGATTCTTTATATCTTCTTTCTTTTAGTTCATCAAGCAATTACCAAAGAGAAAACACATAAAACAATCCACACCAGATGTAGGCACTATGCTAGGGCAAAACCCCCATCGAGGGGAAAACCCAGTCAAAATTCTCTTCTTTTCAATAATATTCTTTGAGACTCTTCACCCTAGACAAAGACCAAACCTTCCCTCCACACCAAGTCAGCCTCCCAGATCGTTGACCTCTCCTCCAACAACTTCGACTATGTAGCAGCCTTCGGCATCAGGCAGCTTCCGGCATCAGCAAAAACTTGGAAGACTTCGATCTCCCAACCTAGGGCATGGAACAGAGAGAGAGAGACACCAAAATTTTGTTTCTCTTCTTCTCCTTAGACTCCATCGAGCTCGCACTTCCTTTGGCTTCCCGTCCTCATACTTCATACTTCCTAGCTTCCTTAGAGATATCGAACTTGCTTGAGATGAAGTGCTCCAAATGAGTTTGACTTGCTTCTATTTATAGGGTTCAAGGGAGGTCAAATTGATGTCCTTAGGCTGACTTTATGTGGAGGATACATAAATTACATTTGACTCAATATTTAACCTTTTCACATGATTCAAAAGCCCAAGAAGGGTCTCTTTAAAAGTACAATGACTCTATTGATTTAGAATAAATCCTAGAAGTCGTCAATGGGGACTTTGACCTAAAACATGGTGACCCAAGCATGCAACCCATGCTTTAATAAGTCACAATAATAATAATAATAATAATAAATATTTTCTTTATTTTTTTGACAAGTACATTACAAGATGACTCAAATACATTAAATGAAGACCAAACCTAGTTACATTTTTCAGCACACTAAGGGATGTTAACTTGTTTCAAGAAGACGTGTAGTTGAGGATGAGAACTTGGATCGATTGTAATCTCAAAAGGAGAAATGCAAATGTTATCCAAAATGTTTTGGAAAGATGGAACGATACTCATTCCCTTGTACACATTGTACGTTCAAGCAAACTGAATTAACCACATAGCATTTTCGCTATATGCCTCATTGTTAACAAACCAACTTGCCAATTGGTCCCATTCACTTTGTTTCCTTCCATAGATAGATATCCTATACTTTTCCATCTGGTATTTACTTGCCTCCAGATCAAATAAAACTTGTTTTTTCAGCTCAGTAAGAAAATGACCTTGACTGAGATTGTCTTGCTTTAGGAAATTTTCTTTGAGTCTACTTTGTCCACAAGGGTTGTACTTCAGATTAAACTTATCAAATCGGTGAAATGTATTCCTGTCTGCATGTACATCCAGGAGATCAACATTGAGGTTGTACCCTATCAAGTCAAAATTCTCAAAAACTTCCTTTTAAGGTGAGATATTTGCCATCTTGGAATATACCCAGGTGAGGTATTTGCGATCTAGGAATATAACCACCTCATCCAGTGCTTTCTTCAACTTAGATTTGGTAGAACGCATTTGATGCTTTTGGTTCATGCATGTTGAGTGATGTACATGGGTATCAACTTTGCTAACATTGTAAAAATCATGATGGCGTGCACTCTATTGGCATGGTTGTTGCACAATGAAGACTCCTTTGACATCGATGACAACATCACCAACAAGTAGTAGAAGCACCTTTTTAGCATTAGGGTCTTGATTTCATAGGGTAGTTCAAGCAGAACTCTAGTAATGGTTGTACTTGGATACTAACCTAAGTCACATGACACGAGGACACGAGACACGGAGGACACGTAAATACGAGTATTCGACATGAGACAACAACCTTGGAAATAGGACACGAGGGACACGTTATATATATATAATACTGAAATATAGTTCCTGATCCATATTAAGTTACTGAAATATAGTATTAGTTTATTAATTTACTACATCAATGATGTTCATTGCTCACAGTTCAATGTTCATTCTTGAATTTTCATGTTATTAACTTATTAAACAGATTGAGAACCAAATCGAGGATCTCAATAAGGGCATTCTGCGTATTGCACATATGACATCAGACGCTGATATTTTCTTTCTTGGCAGTTCTAGTTCTCTTGTTGACTAGTATATGAATATCACTGACTCAAGTTGCACATCCTGGAAAATGTGGGCAATTAAAAGACAGACTGAACTAGGTAGAGCCCTATATATTTAAGTCAACTCTTTGTAGCCATTGAAATTTGCAACTAAAACATTACAATGGCTATATATGCATGCTTTCTTGATTGGTCAAACTTCGAGGTATGCAGAGAGTCGAAAAATGTTTTTAAGAGTGGGAATTTGATGGCCTAAGTTATGATATTAGAGTGCCCAATGTACTAATTGATGCCTATATCGCAAAAGGAATGATTGTAAAGGCAAGCCGAGTCTTTCTTGAACATGTTCTAGAAAAAGGAGGAAAACCAAATTTCAAAACATGGGAGATTTTTATGGAAACATGGGAAATGTTTGTGGATGGATATTTAGAGAACAAGCAAATGAATCGAGCTATAGAGACCATGAAGAAAGCTATTTGAAAAGTTAAAAATTGTGAATGGCAGCTGACACCTGAAAAGGCTCTTGAATACATTGATACGAATTATATAGGTATGGGCGTATGGAATACAAGAAAATGCTGACTTGGCCCCCACACGCTCAAAAACAAGAAATTTAAGCCCCAAATCACGAGCTCCTAACCATGACAACTATTATCCAAGAGCCAAGTCGATGTGAAGCTGACAGTTGGGAATCGCTAATGGAACTTCCAACACAACACAACAACGACTCCAACGAGCAAACAATGACCAAGTTCCAACACAACAACGACTCCAGCAAGCTTGAACGGCGAAAATGACCAAAAAAACCAAAAAAATGAACCATGTGTGGGTTTTATGAGTGACTTTTTGTGGGACATGTGTCCTAAGGGGCAAAAATGTTAGGGTGCGTTTTTGCCACATTGAAAACGCGTGTCACGATTGGGGGACATGATAAAAAAACGTTTTGGACATGTTTTAGGTCATATTTCGTGTCCGACACGTGAAATATGGGACACGTGACTCTGAGGGATGTGTCCTGTGATTTAGATACTAACATGTTAATTTTAGGCATGTTCTGTGTTGAGAGAAATTTACTTCAATTTTTCACATTAACTCAATATCAATTCTAGATTAGCAATCACATTTAGCATGATAGTAAAATAGAACATAAACATAAATCGCAGAATACAAGCCAAGACAAGAGGACACAAGATGTGGCGCTAGCCAGGGACAAACCCCAATGTGGGGAAACCTTTGATCAATTCTTCTTATATGTTCTTCAATAGTTCAGCAGAGAGAGAGAGATAATACATATACATCGGAAGTCAACATCTTGACTTACCAAAATAAGAGTAGAGATCTTCTCTAAGAAGATGTCACATGAGGTAGCTAATCTGGACATAGGTGATTCCATCATCTTGCTATACTTATCTCTGTGCTGCACCATGATGCACCATCATACCATGTCGATCATCACTGCGCTGCACCATGCTGCACCATCACTGAGCTGTACCTCATCATGTTATACCCAACATGCTTCCCTTCATCATCATGCGGCACTATGCATCACTATGACTGCTGTACCCATCACTGTGCACTATGCTGCACTATGACTGCTGTACCCATCACTGTGCACTGTGCTGCACTATGACTGTTGTACGCATCACTGTCTATCTTCAGATCATTTAATTACAATTCGAATTATTTCTGCCTTCATAAGAATCAATGTCATATGTATGTTTGCCATCAACAAAGGGTCTGCACATCCAAATTACATCATCGTCATATAAGGTCTGCTATCATAGGTCTGCCATCCAAATGCCATCATATAAAGGTTTGTCATCATCATACAAACCATTCAAGGGCATGTCTTTCATACTACGATCATCAAAAGGTCATCCAATAAATCTGGTTTGCCATGCCAATATGTATGGCCCTGAAATCATGAATGTAAGCCAAGGTAAATCTGGTCTGCCATGCAAATATGTATCCCTACACAAACATGCATAAGATCCATGCCAAATCTTGGTCTGCCATGTGAGGTTATGGAACCATGAAAACATACATAAGGATTATACCTAATCTGATCTGTCATGAGTAGGAAATACATACAAATCTGGTTTGCCATGTGACTGTATCAAGCCACAAAATTTTACATATGAATCCATCCAAGTCTAGTATAAGGGTCATGCCGACATTGTCTGGCTTGCGAGAATAGAGACCACAGAAATATGGATAAGAACCGAAAACCTGTCTGCCATGGGAAGATATATGAGACACCAGACTTACAAGATATCCAGATTCTTTCATGACTGCTTGCGAGACTCCTTTGACTGCGATAAGGACTTGCTTCATTAACTGAAAAGTAGGGCAGTGTAGGATCTACAAGAAGACCCTTTCTGTTCCATGGCTAGGGCACTTCATGGCAGCGTATATCCTAGAGCACTTCCTCTAGATCTCTTCTTCGTCAAACCCAAAATAGAATGAAGAGAGATCACAAGAGTATGTGTGTCAAATGACTTAAAGTCCTCTTCTATTTATACTAAAACGTGGAGGATAAGTGGGGGCAATTTGGTTGCTGGCCGACCTTGTCGAATTGTCACATAACACAAGTAAATTCATATCTCCATAAATACATGTCGGAATCAGATGATCTTTAGATTAATCCTACACTTCTCTATGAGGGGAATCCAAGAAAAATATCAGCTGCCATCAATAAGAAGACCGGCATGGA
Source organism: Pinus taeda (assembly GCA_000404065.3). Classification (NCBI taxonomy): domain Eukaryota; kingdom Viridiplantae; phylum Streptophyta; class Pinopsida; order Pinales; family Pinaceae; genus Pinus; species Pinus taeda. Next base: position 13,982 of record APFE031340896.1, read on the forward strand.
GTTTGGCACTAGTTCCCAATTGTAACATAACAACTATAGATTACTTTACGAAGTGGATTGGGGCCATCCCAACTAATTTTTCCACGGAAAAGGTGGTAATGGATTTCATGGAGGATAAAATTATCACAAGGTGTGGGGTGCTCCCTAAAATTACTACTAGTCAGTGTTGATAATATCGCCAATATATCAGCGATATTTGAAAACATCACGATACTTTCGACAAAACGATATATCGCCGAGTAAATATCGCGATATTTTCAAAATATCGCTGATATGTCTCCAAAATATCGCGCGATGATCCAAAATATCGCCAGGCAAGTTGGGTCGCGACTACGAAAGCAAATGCTTGACTTTTATTTGCTCATTTTCTTTCTTGGTGCTGCAAAAGGGAGGGGAAGAGCTTTGTGGTGCATTTCAAGGAGGGATTAAGGATCAAACAACCATTATTATCACCAACCAATTTTTTTTTGTGGATCAAAGATTCAAGAATAGTGAGACAAACTTCATTTCTTCCATTAACATGTATGTTCTTAAAAATCCCTATGTTAATGATTTTTTTCATAGATATAGGGTTATGCTTGCTTGCCTCTTTGCCTACCAACATTTGTCTTATTTGTTGTTTTTCCATTTGCTATGCTTTTCATGCCTGTGAGCCAATGTAAGGGTTTTCTCCATATTTGGACAACAAGCTTCATTTTTCTGTTTTAACTTTCTTATGTGTTAAAAATTGGAAACTCCATTCCTATTGCAACCACTGGAAATAATTCTCCTAATTGTTAAGTTAATTCTTAACAATCTATTTATTATTTGCTACAACAAATACTGAATCAATCACACTTCAACCTACACAAATAAACTACGGAAGAAATAAATGCTGGAAGAAATACTAGCACACACACATAAAATGATTGTTATTTTTGGACCAATGTCCTCGGAAAATCCCAACTTGGGAAAACTGGTGTAGCAGCTGAGGGTTTTATTATTATGTAGTAGTGAAATAATTTGAGTACAACTGGATGTTGAAACTGGCAATCCGACAGCGAAGTACTGGTAAGAAAAATCTAGTGAGGAATTTCCTCACTCCACAGGGAAATCCTTGCTCTGACCTCAACTCAAATTGAGCCGTCCAAACCGGCTCTGTGTAGTCACTGAGTCACCTTAGCGCAGTTGCTCCTGCAATCAGCTCGGAACAACTTCTCCTCAAGCTGTCTGATCAATTGCTGTCTGGGAAAATGTCTCTCCTAGTTTCTGAAATCTCTGCCCAACTTACTGGCACTGAAACTTTGCTTATTCCCATAAATTTTGAAATTTCCTCTAGAGGCTACTGTGCTGCTCTGCGTTAGCCTCATTGTGGTTCCTCTGCTTCGCTGCAAATGCACTCACCGGAACTGGAATCTTTCCTTCGGCGTCACTGTCCCTGCCCTTTTCTCATTGCTTCAATTTCTCGAGCTCTATCTCCGGCAACTGAATGCTGCTACTCAGGAAATCGATTTGGTCAGGAAAACGAACTGCACAAGTGATTTCTCCAAGCCCCATCAACTTCTTCTTATAATCCTTTGTTGAGACTTCAACGACCAAGGTTAGATCTTAATTGATGACTAGGATTAACTTGAAGTCGATCCGTGTGAGTTTCTATAACATTCACACCTTGACTTAATTAATTTTGATTAATTAGTCATATTCCCTAAGTTTAGACTTAGGAAATATTTAAAAACTGATTAATAATCTAATTAAGTCATTTCTAGGCGGAATTTCCTGAAACGATTTCTGGGTTTTGGAGATCTCATGCATTCTAGCCTCCACAAAATTTCAAGGCTGGAACACATTCGATGCTACAAAAAATAACATTATGCACCCTCTTATTGCCATTTTCATTACAAGTAATGTGGTAAAAGAATATATATTTTAAAATGAGGTGGATGTTATTTTTTGTATATGGGGGTTTAATGCCAATTTTTTGTTTTTTTGGTGCCTTAGGTCTGAATTATCCACTACAAATATGCCAAAGCCCTTGGACCCATTTTGGGAGTATGGGGAACATGATGGTGGTACATATCAGGAATATCTAACATGCAAATTGTGTGGGGACAAGATGACAGGAGGGATTATGCGATTGAAATACCATCTGGCTAGACTCCCTCGACATGAAGTTGGGATTTGTACATAATATAGTGTGGAGCTTATACAAAAAGCTCTTCAAGCAATTGAAGAAAAAGACAGAAAGAAAGGAGAGGAAAATAGAAAGAAGGCTTAACGTGCAGGTATATCTTTTGGGATATCTTTTTTCGATTTTGAGGTTGAGGGTAGTGGGAGGGGCTCCACAACATCACCTGCTAGGGCTAATGTTACTGGGAGTGGGAGGTCATCCTTTTTTGTTCCACGAATCAAACATGGAGCAGAACATTCCATAAAATCAGTTGTTAAAAAAAAGAAGCAAGAAGTGAATAGAGTTATGGGAGGTGTCTTTTCTTGAGCAACTTATGTCTCAGCATCACCAAAACCAATCCATTTTGGCAGCCAATGTGTGATGCTATTTCTATTGTGGGCCTAGGGTACAAAAGTGCTACATATGAGGAGTTACAGGAGCCAATCCTTCAAGCAGAAAAGCAGGACAACAACCCTAGATTGGCAGAGTTGAAACAAACATAGGAGGTGTCTGGATTGTTGATTTGGGGTAGCATCAGATGTGCTCTAGCCACGAAAATTGGTGGAGAGGCTAAAGCACATGAGATCTCCAAGACTGATAAATGGTTTGGGCAGAATCTAACCGGTTTGGGAGAAATTAAAATAATTAATATTTTTAATGGATTTCCTAAGTCTAAACTTAGGAAAAATAAAATATTAATGGGTATTAATATAAAACTGAGTTAGAATGGTACAAAAGTCATGGATCAAGCCAAATCTAATCTTAGTTGTTGATTAGAGATTTAATCTCGGTCGTTGATGGACCAACGAGAAAAGTAAAAGAGGAGGCTTGAGGGTCAGTTGGAGAACACACCAAGAGAGATCAAGAACACGATTTTCTGGGGCAGGGTTTGCTGAGGAAATTGAGTGAGTGATCTGAGTTGCAGCTGAGGGGCAGTGAATACATAGCAGAGAGGTAGAGTTAGTACCAGGAGGATCAATGGAGAGTCGGGAGAGGGACACAGAGCCAGCTCGAGGCCACACAGAGGTAGTTAGGAGCTGCGCAGAGCCAAAGAGGGCTAGCGTGTGGGACACAGAGGGTCCAGGGGCTAACGTAGAGGCTCTTGAAGCTAAGGCAGAGCCCAGAGAGGCTGATGCAGGACTTAGAGGCAACGTTGGGAGCATTTCATGGGACAGACTGAGAGTTGGAGAGTCGGATAGGGTGATGCAGTCCCTATCAGAGTGATGCAGAGCAACAAATGCTGTATTGTTGTTGTGGGATCGTTCATCCGGTGTTTTAGTTGGAATATTTGTCTCTGACTGAGAGGTACTACTGCCGAGGGCATTCTCTGTTGGGTGAGCCATTTTTGGCACGCAGGTTGTATTCTGAAACTTCATAATAATAAAACCGTTTGAATAGCTGCATCAGTTTTCCTGCATTGGGTTTTTCCGAGGACATTAGTAAAAAAAAAATGGTGTCACTTGTGTGCTTGTTTACTTTCAGATGATGATCTATATGTGTTGATACTGTATTTGTATTTATTTTCAGTATTTACATGGTAAATAACTTGTTAAGTAATTGAACAAGTAGGAAGAAATAAATCAGATAGTACAGGAAGAATTTCTAATGGGTTAAACTTAGAAATTCTAACATGGATGCACAATGATGTCTGATGGTTAGACAGATAGGAAGTGTAGGACCCTTCTAAATTTCTTGGTACATTGTCCTAAAGGTACCATGTTTATTAAATCAGTGGATGCATCAATACATATAAAAGATTCAACATTGATATGTGAGTTGTTAGATGAGTTCATCCGGGAGATTGGTGTGCAAAATGTTTTGCAAGTCATAACAAATTATGCAACTAATTATGTGTTTGTTGGCAGGATGCTTATGGAGAGGCACCACACATTGTTCTAGACTCCATGCGCAACACATTATATTGATTTGCTGCTTGAGGATATGGGGAAACTCTCCTTCATCAAGGAGGTGATTGATATGGTTAGAAATGCCCCCAAGTTTATATATAACCATGCTTTTGTTCTTAGCCTTACGAGGAGATACACTAGAAACAAGGAGTTGCGGTGTCCTGCAATCACACGTTTTGCCACCAACTTTATTACTCTTCAGTCTTTGCTTCGGTGCTAGTTTGAGTTGAAGCAAATGTTTATTTCTGATGAGTTTTATTTCTGATGAGTTGCATGATTGTAGATACAACAAAAGACAGGATGGGAGAGCCATTGCAAAAATGGTGTCCATTGACACATTTTGGTAGTGAGTAGAAGAAATGTGCTCAATTAGTGAACTTATAGTAAAGGTTTCGAGACTGGTAGATGCGGATGAACCTACAATGGCTTATTTGTATGAGGCCATGGATAGGGCCAAGGAGGCCATTCGTGCTTATTATGTAGACAAGGGTTCTGTTGGGCTTAATAGACAGATGATGTTATGAGATGCGATTGATAGTTGGTGGATAGGGATGCTTCATCGACCCATTCAGGCAACGACATTCTTAGCATTTTCAAACAAATGCGACTTTGATTTTGATGGCGAGGTGATGGAAGGGCTCCATTCCTATATTCATAGGATGATACCTGATCTTGACTTTTGTAGCAAAATCAATCACGAGATACAGTTTTATTAGGATTGTGTTGGCCTATTTGGCTTTGATGATGCTATTAGAGAAAAGACCATGTTCATGCCACGTAAGTGACAAGTCATGACTCATTAGAATTTTCAATTTATAATTTACTTATTTATAATTTTAGATTTTAAAAATTTAATTATGTTTTATTTGAAAGCTTAATTATGTTTTAAGTTTTTAGCTTTTTTATTTCTGTATTTTGTTGTAGATATTTGGTGGTGAAGCTATGGTGCAAGGGCACCGAATTTGCAGAAACTGGCATTAAGAATCCTAAGTCAAACATGTAGCTCTTCATGGTCTGAGCACAATTGGAGTGTATTTGAGAAAATACACTCAAAAAAGCACAACAGGTATAATTTTGAGCTTCAACCTTCAATTGAGCAATTACATTTATTGCAATTTTAATTTATGGCCCTCAAGTGTAAAGAGTCAAGACTCATTAGTTTTTTTGACACTCTTACATGTTGGAGTTCTCATGCCTCAATGATTTAGTGTATGTGCATTAGAATCTATGACTTCAAGTGAAGCAAATAGAAAAACCAGTGGATCCATATGCCATTTCCTTAGACAATATATTGTCTTAGTGGAGGGTGGAGTTTGAGGTGCCCATCTTGGAGGAGTCACCTACATGGTTAGAGGAACCATTAGAACAGGGGTAACAAGAGGAGGAGGACTCGAGGGAGGAGCAACATGAGGAGGAGGAGGAAGAGGAGGAGGAGGACTCGAGGGAGGAGCAACATGAGGAGGAGGAGGAGGAGGAGACGGTGGGAGCGTCAACATCAACACCATCTGCTATAGATATAAGAGAGCACAACTCCATACCCAATAGTTATTATTTGACATTAGGTGCAGGGTCAGGGCCTTCTATTGCTAGGGGCAGGCTTGACATACAACCCATCATGTTTTCTTGTAAAACGGGAAGAGAGCACTGATCTTAGATAGTTAACTGCTAGTTTTATTTGTTTTTCTACATATAACTCACAATGATGAGATACTTTTATATATGTGATGTTATTTTGTATTGGTTCTCCACATTTGAGTCCTTGATTGGACAATTATCAGGGATCAACAAGATTTGGTATTGCCTTTGATGTATCATTTTTATTTTACATCCATTACATCATATATATCACTGCTTTCTTCATATTTATGTGCCAATGTGTTTATTTCATGTTGTTATTGCTTTATATGTTTACAAATCTGAAAAAAATGAATATACTATGCATTTTTTATGTTTGTTGATATTTTCCGATATTTTCGCTGATATTGCCGATAAGATGTTTTCAAGACCCTCACCAATATTTTGCCGATACTGATATTTTCAACATTGCTACTAATAATGGCAAATCCTTTAGCTCAACAAAATTGTCATCTTTTTGCTTCAAATATGGCATTATCTTATCCCATTCATCAAATTACTATCCTTAAGGGAATGGTCTTGCATAATCTAGCAATAAGAACTTGGTGACCATTATCAAAAGATCATGGGGTTGTAAAATAAAGTATGCGTTATGGGCGGACATAATTTCAAAGGAAAGTTCCACAAGGAAAAGTCCTTTTAAGCTTGTGTATAGTCTGGGTGTCACCTTGCCAGTGCATTTGAAACTCCCGGTGTATCAGTTGCTTCAGAACTTCACTTTAGAGAAGAATGCAATGTAGAATAGGATAAATTGGATTGTGGAGCTGGATAAGATTAGGAGGAAAACATTTGATCAAAGTTACAAAAATCAGGCAAAGGTTAAAAGGGATTTTGACAAGTCTTCCAGGGAAAGAGAATTCTAGAAAGGTGACATGGTAGTACTCTAGGATAAGAGAAGGAGAAAATTGGGGAAGCATGGAAAATTTGACAGTTTATGGACAGGACCTTACATAAACAGATACATCAATGGCCAAAATTCTTTCAACCTCAGCAAATTAGATGGACAACCTATTATCCACTGAAAATGGGTGACCCCATAGGAGAATTTTTTTCTCCTAGATCTCCCTTTAGCCAACTGCCAACAACTCCTGACAACCACTAATGTACTTGATGCATTGTGCCAGTTGATCTCTCCTTGCATTAGTCATATGTCCCCCCGCCCATTTGTCGAGAACGTATGCTTGGAGGCTGGCAATCCGACCACAAAGGTATGGTTTTCATTGTGCTTGTTTTTCCTTGGGTTTGTTGGGCATGTATTATTGGGTGACTTGGAAGAAGGATGGGTTCCGACTGTAGTTTTTTCCCCTCACCTTAAATGGGATTTAATCCTCAATCCTAGTCATGTGGGATCTCTCTTAGTGACCTATGGCTTTAGGAAGGGCACTACTTGGGAAACCTCGATTTTGGTGGCATGATCCTGTTTTCTCGACCCACATTTTTCACTCCCCTCCACACATTACAAGCCCTATTTCATCACTTTCCTTCTCAGGGTCCACATGATTGCTGTGTCCACAAGGCACGAACACTCCCCCTCCCATTGTTTGTTAGTTCTTGGTAGCATCAGAAGTGCTCTAGCCTTGAAAATTGGTGGAGAGGCTAAGACACATGAGTTCTAAAGAACCCATAAATCGTTTGGTGAAATTCCACCCGGATTGCATTTTATTAAAATAATTAATATTTTTAATGGAGTTCCTAAGTCTAAACTTAGGGAAATGAAAATATTAATGGGTATTAATCAAAATGTGGGTGAGAATGATCTAGAGGGCCGATCAAGTCATGTTTTAATCTTAGCCGTTGATTAGAGACTTAATCTCGACCGTTGAAATCTCAACAGGAAAAGTATAAAATGGAGGCTTGGGGTTCATTTGGAAACACACATGGAGAGAACGAATTGATCTGGAGTTCGATTTCTGGGACTAGGAAGCTAAGAAATTTGAATTAGATGATCATTTTGCAGTAGAGGGGCAGTGAGAATCCAAAAGAAGGAATTTCCGAAGAATATTGAGTCTGATAGAGAGGCAGATAGAGCTTGCAGAGAGGCAGCGCAGTAGCGGGGAATGGCTGACGCTGGGCCAGTATGGGCCCACGCAGTCTTGATGCAAAGCCAGAAGGGCCAACGCAGAGCAGAAAAACTACTTGTCATGCAAAATCCAGCAAAGTTGGAACTGCCGAAATTGTCGGAACAACCGAGAGAGTTAATGCAGAGGGCAGAGAAGGTGACATAGAGCGAATGTAGAAATAGCCAGGGTTAGCCAGTCTTGTGCTGGGTCAGCCAAAATTCTGGCGGATGGAGGTAAAACTCATTCAGATTTTCTGCTAGTATTTTCTCTGTAAAGGATTGCTAGATGAGCATCCTAGATTTGTATTCAGATATTCCTCCTGCATAATAATAAACCCTCAGAACTGATGCACCAGTTTTCTCGCATTGGGTTTTTCTGAGGACTATTGTGTCCAAAAATAAGTGTGTCATATGTATCTTGTTCTTTGCTCTATTTTCTGTTTCATGAGATCAAATATTTAATTAGTGTAGGCTGCAGAAGTAATTTGCTTCATGTGAAAATCCTATCATTGCAACATGTGATTTACTTTTCCTACTTATTCTTCAATAAGTTATTTATGAAATTCCTTCAATAAACATTAAAATAAATTCTGCTGCACATATCACACCGTAATACAAAAACAAACGCATGTACAAGAATCAACACATTGACACAGATATTTTGGACAACAATCCTCGGAAAAACCCAATGTGGGAAAACCTGTGCAGCAAGGGAGGATTTTATTATTCAGCAATTCTTCAGTACAACAGGGTGCCAAAACTGGCTTAACCACAGAGAGAAAAAAATTCTCCAACACTTCTCCCAGTCCCAGCGTCAGCTTGATTGACCTCTGCATGGCTGCTAGACACTTTGCGTTAGCCCCTGCTTGATTGCGTCAGCCTTGGGCCTCTCTGCGTCACCCACGCAGGCCCTCTAGTGACTAGCAGTCTCCTCTTGCCTCCGTGTCTGCGTGAAATGCCCTGCGTCTGCCTATCTTGCCTCAACGCTGGTCTCTAGTGCTTGATCCCATCTCTCTGTTCTGTACTTGCTGCCTCCTAACTGCTCACTAGACCACTAGTTCGAATTTCTCAGCTAACCCCGCTCCAGAAATTGAACTAACTAGTCTCCCTCAGTGTGTTCTTCAAGTGACCCTCAAGCCTCCTCTTATACTTTTCTCGTTGACAAATCAACGGTCGAGATTAAGTCCCTAATCAACGACTAATATTAGATCTGGCTTGATACATGACTTTTGGACACTTTTAACATAGTTTTACATTAATTCACATTAATATTTTATTTTCCCTAAGTTTAGACTTAGGGACTCCATTAAAAATATCAATTATTTTAATATCTCCCAAACTATTTAGAATCTGCCCAAATGATTTTTGGGTATTGGAGATCTCATGTGCTTTAGCCTCTCTACCAATTTTCGTGGCTAGAGCACATCCGATGCTACCCCAAATCAACACTCCCTCTTAGCGAGGACTGTGCTCTAGTAATACTCCTCACTGAGTATCACCCTAATCTTCTGGCATCGGTCCCTGTGCTGATGCTAAGCCTCCCTACCCAACATCCTCTGCACTGCTGCCCATGGCTCTAGTACCGCCACTGCTGCATTTGTACAACTCCCTCTACATCTGTGCTGCTGCTGGTCCTTTCTCCCAACACTGCATCTGCACTACAACTCCCTCTTCATCCATGCTATTATCACTCCCATTTCTGCTACTCAAATGGGTTCTTTACCATCCCCATCTTTTCCCTGAAGTAGTCAAACTCTGTCCTTCCAAGGGCCTTGGTGAGGATGTCTGCCACTTGTTCTTCTTTAGGAGTGTAGCTCAACTGTACAGCTCCTTGTTGGACACAGTCCCTGACAAAGTGACGCCGGATATCAATATGCTTCGACCTATCATGAAACGTTGGATTCTCATAAAGCTTGATACAACTTTGATTATCGGACATGATCCTGGTCGCCTCCATATTCCTTCTGAAGAGGTTCACAAGTAGTTTTCTATGCCATATGGCCTCACACGAAGTTGTGCTCACCGCCATATATTTTGCCTCAGATGAGCTTAGAGCCACAGACTTCTGTTTCCTATTGCTCCAGGAGGTCATTCCTGATCCAAGGTTGAAACAATACCCAGAGGTACTTTTCCGATCCACTGAACTTCCTGCCCAATTTACATTAATAAATCCACTCAAACTGATACCCTTACCTTTTGTGTACAACAGTCCATAATCGACTGTTCCCTGTAAATACCTGAAACGTGTTTGGCTGCTACCCAGTGTGCCCTCTTTGGTTCCACCATGAACTAACTAAGAGTGTTGACAACTTAGCAAATGTCTGGCCTTGTGTTGACAGTGTTACTTGGGAGCGGGAGCGAAAGCGGGGAGCGGGAGCGACATTTTCAGAAGTTCCCGGTTTGGGAGCGAATCCCGAAGCGTTTTTTATATAATATATATATTTTTTATATTTTGATACATATATGTCAACAAAAACACGTAGAATGATGAATTAGATATAAAAAACATAGATTGAACTATATAACAACAATCATCTAGATGTTATAATATTCATCAACCACGTCCACAAGTTAGTAACATAGTAACATACAACATATTGAGTCTCATGATTCATCAATCTTAAAGTTTCAAGATTTCAAAATTCAATATATAACATTTATCATCATTGATCACCAAAGTTGTACTTATAAGTTAATAGTAACCATTACAAGAAATAATATCTAACATGAAATGAAATGTTATAAAATGAAACAACTTTCAACTTTCATGAAGCATCATATTCATAATTCATTACTAATGAGTTATAATTGCCAACTTCAAACTTAAATTGTCATATATTGTTTAAAAAAATATCATAGTAAATATGAAAGAGTCAATAGTTATAAAAGTTACTAGAAACTAGAAAAGAGAAGTAAATCTATTATCTATTTCTTATGCTTGGGCCTCTTGCCACCACGAGAAATGTCTAATTTTTTAGTTTTGGTGGAAAATCAGGATCTTTGTCATTAATATCACCCTCTAAGCATTAACATAAGATAGATCAAGCATAGCATGTCAAGTCAAGATTTTGTTTGAGTGATGCGTACATTTTCAGGAGGGTCATGATAGAGTAGTTCGACAACCAATGTCACTAACATCAAGGTACATAGAGGAATTGGTGCTCTTGATTAAATACGAGTTCCATATCCTAATACATGACAAAATTCAATGGAAACATTGCAATCCTGAAATCTTGAAAAACTGATAAGTCTGCTGGATTTTGAAGGAAATCTAAAATTCTACTTTCTCCATATGAAATCCAATGAGGCCGGAACCACTCTCAAACATCCTGAGTCATTTCATGGTAATGTTCAAAATTTAAGTAAAAGGATGAAATGAATATTAAGGAGAATGTCACTTTTACTTTAAGAATTTAACATTACCATGAATAGCATATCAATACTAGGGCCTAGACTTGATCATTAAGCTGCCCCACTCAAAAATTATTTGTTTCTTTCAAAAGAAATTGCATTTCAAACATTACTACAAAAAAAAATTGCAAAAAAGGCAAAACGCTCTCAAAAAGGCAGGGAGCGAAATTTTTTTTAGGGAGCACGCTCCTGACCCGCTCCCGAGTTGCTCCCGCCCGGAGTGCAGATTGGGAGCGGGATTGGGGGGGGGCGCTCCCCCACAACTATGGTTGACCAGATACATTAGGGACTCTATGAGCTGCCTATATAGCGTGGGATCAACATCCTTGTCTTCTGATGCATCAATCTTCTTCCAGTTGGTGATCATTGGAGTAGCCATGGGTCTACAGTCCTCCATCGTGAATCTTTTCAGGATTTCTGTAGCATACCTCCCTTGCCCAAGGAAGATTTCTCCCTTCTGTTGCCTAACTTCCAACCATAGGAAGTATTGCATTCGTCCCAAATCCTTCACATCGAATTCTGTGGCTAGATTCTTCTTGTAGTCCCCAATGCGCTTGGATGATCCTGTCAGAAAGAGATCATCCTGTCAGAAAGAGATCATCCACATACAATACTAAGATTAGCGGCTTGTTCTCTACAACTAGATAGTAGAGATTCGGATCTGCGTCACTCTTGACAAATCCCATCTTCTGCAAGTAGCCATTTATTCGACCATACCATGCTCTAGGTGCCTGTTTTAGCCCATACAAGGCTTTCTTCAATTTGCATACATAAGACTTATTCTCATGTGCCTCAAAGCCCTCTGGTTGTTCAATGTATACCTCTTCTTCTATTACCTGGCTCAGAAAAGCCATTTTGACATCCATCTGATGAATCTCCCATCCCATTTGAGTTGTAAGAGATATCACGATCCTAATAGACGTATACCTAGCTACTGGGGCGAAGGTCTCTTCGTAGTCAATTCCTTCCTTTTGAGCACACCCCTTAGCCACCAACCTGACCTTGCATTTCTCAACACCGTCGTCTGCAGCGTATTTGATCTTGTAGATCCATCTCGAACCTACCACTAATCTGTCTTGAGGCCTTGGCACTACCTCCCAGACATCGTTCACCATTATGGAGTTGTACTCCTCTACCATTGCATCTAGCGAAACCTGATGTTGAGCTACCTCCCTGAAATTGGCAGGCTCCACATCCTGAGCTACTAATGCCTGATATCTATCTAGTTGGTTTCGCTCCCTCTTATTGTTTCCTGGCACACCGTTGAAGTCCTCTACATCTCGCAGAATCTGACGAAGTTCCCTGCTAGTTCTTTCTCTACCAACAGGTGCTTCTGTGAGCTCCTCCTGCTCATCTTGAGAATCTTCCTGACTCGAGGAAGAATCTTTTACTTCCGTTGGTTGAAGAGGCTTAACTAGCGACTCTTCTTTTGATTGCTCCTCGGAAGGCATCTCATGAGATTTTTTGAAAGTCGTGTCCTCCATGAAATTTACATCTCGTCGAACTACTAGCTTCCTGCTCCTTGGAAAGTAGACTCTGTATGCCTTAGCATTCTCGCTATATCCCATTAGATATCATTTTTTCGTAGTTTGATCCAGCTTCTTCCACTTTTCCTTTGGTATGCAGCAGTATGCTAAACTCCCAAATATCCTGCAATGACTGACTTCAGGTGTCTTCCCTGTGAAAACTTTCTCTAGAGTAATCTTGGCCAACGCCTGACGAGGAGTCCTGTTTTGAACATAGACTGCTGCGTTGCATGCTTTCGCCCACAAGAATTATGGCATATCCTGATCATACATCATGGCCCTAACTGTTTCTACAATAGTCCTGTTCTTTCTTTCTGCTACTCCATTCTGCTCCAGATTGTAAGGAGCTATGCGCTCTCTTTTGATGCCCTCCTTAGTGCAAAAATCAGTGAAGTACTTATCGACATACTCTCCACCATTATTTGAGCGCAAAACTTTTATTTTCTTCCCAGTCAGATTCTCCACCAGAGCCTTGAACTCTTTGAATCGACAGAAATCCTCGTCCTTGGTTTTCAGAAAATAAATCCAAGTTTTCCTTGAGTGGTCATCAATGAAAGTAAGGAAATACTTGGCACCACTGAGAGCTTTGACAGACATAGGTCCGTAGATATCTAAGTGTATCAATCATAGTACACTCTTGGCCCTGTGTTTTCTCCTAGGAAATGTTGCCTAGGCATACTTTCCTAGAGTGCATCCTCTGCATACATCATCTCGTTTCGTACTCAGATCCAAAACTCCTGAGAATTCTCAGAGCTCCATGGTGCAAATGACCCATTCTTCTATGCCATAGTTCATTCAAATCGTTGTCTCCATGACTGCCTATTAGTGCCACTGGTGATTCTAGTTGTAATCTACACAACCTGTTACTTTTGATCTCGATCTGCACTTTCTTTTTCCAGCTCGAGTGTTTGACGTATACCTTCTCCTTGATGGAGTAGACATCATAGCCCTTGCCTTGAAGTTGCGACACGGAAAGTAAGTTCATCCCCAATCCTGGTACATGCAACACATTTGTGGCACGAAACCATTCTCCCGATTCTGTTTGAAAAACTATGGTACCTTCCCTACTGGAGTACACTTTGCCTTGTTCCCCATGGTGATCTGAAAGTTCATCTTCTCTTCTCGACATTCTGAGAAACATTCCCTAATTCCCGTCATATGCCACGAGGCTCCACTATCTATATACCACACTTCTGATGATGTAGAACTAGTCATACAAGCCACTTCTTCTTCCAGCCTGGAAGCCAACATAGAGAAATCGAAGTCTCTTTCTCTTGTGCAATCTTCTGAAAATCTGTGCGAGTCCCTTGATGTGAATGCCTCTGCATCGTGGTCTCGACCTATAACTGATTTTCCCTTCTTGTCTCTGATTACTGTTGATTTGGGGTAGCATCGGATGTGCTCTAGCCACAAAAATTGGTGGAGAAGCTAAAGCACATCAGATCTCCAATACCCAGAAAGGGTTTGGGCAGATTCTAAACAGTTTGGGAGATATTAAAATAATTAATATTTTTAATGGAGTCCTTAAGTCTAAACTTAGGGAAAATAAAATATTAATATGAATTAATATAAAACTGTGCTAGAATGGTCCAAAGTCATGGATCAAGCTAGATCTAATCTTAGCCATTGATTAGGGACTTAATCTCGGCCGTTGATGTGTCAACAAGAAAAGTATAAGAGGAGGCTTGAGGGTCACTTGGAGAACAAACTGAGGGATACCAGTCAGTTCAATTTCTGGAGCGGGGTTAGTTGAGAAATTGAACCAGTGGTGTGGTGAGCAATTAGGTGGCAGCAAGTACGGAGCAGAGAGGCGGATCAGCCACTGAAGATCGGCGTTGAGGCAGGAGAGGTAGACGTAGGGCTTTTCAGGTAGACGCAGAGGCAACAGAAGACTGCACAATCACTAGCTAGGCCTGCGTGGGTGACACAAAGAGGCCCAGGGCTGATGCAGAGGGTTGGAGAGCCACGCAGAGGTTAGCCGGGCTGATGCTGGGATTAGGAGAAGCGCTGGAAAATTATTTCTCTGTGTGGGAAAGTCAATTTGGCACCCTGTTGTATTGAAGAATTGCTAAATAATAAAACCTCCCTTGCTGCACCGGTTTTCCCGCATTGGGTTTTTCCGAGGACTGCTGTCCAAAATAATTGTTTCAATGTATTAATTCTTGTGCATATGTTTGTTCTGTATTACTGTGTGATATCTGCAACAATATTTATTTTAATGTTTATTGAAATAATTTCAAGAATAACTTATTGTGGAATAAGTAGGAAAAGTAAATTAGTTGCTGCAGTGATAGAATTTTCACATGGTATCAGAGGGAGTAATCAGAGACAGTAAGGGAAAATCAGTTATGGGTCAAGACCACGATGCAAAGTCATCCACGTCAGGGGACTCACACAGATTTTCAGAAGATTGCACAAGAGAAAGAGATGTTGATTTCTCTATGTTAGCTTCCAGGCTAGAAGAAGAAATGGCATGTATGACTAGCGTTGCATCATCAAAAGTATGGTATATAGATAGTGGAGCCTCGTGGCATATAATGGGAATCAGGGAGTGTTTCTCAGAATATCAAGAAGAGAAGTTGAACTTTTAGATCACCATGGGGAACAAGGCAAAGTGTACTCCAGTAGGGAAGGCTACCATAGTCTTTTAGACAGAATTGGGAGCACGATTCTATGCTGCAAATGTGCTACATGTACCAGGATTGGGGATGAACTTATTTTCCATATCGCAACTACAAGGCAAGGGCTATGCCGTCTACTTCATCAAGGAGAAGGTATACATTAAACACTCGAGCTGGAAAAAGAAAGTGTAGATCAGGATCAAAAGTAATCAGTTGTATAGATTACAACTAGAATCACCAATGGCACTAATAGGCAGTCATGGAGACAAGGACTTGAATGAACTATGGCACAAAAGAAAGGGTCACTTGCACCATGGAGTTTTGAGAATTCTCAGGAGCATTGTAACAGGAGTTCCAGATCTGAGTACAGAACAAGATGATGTATGCAAGGGATGTACTCTAGGAAAGTATCCCAAGGCAGCATTTCCTAGGAGCAAACACAGGGCCAAGAGTGTACTAGGATTGATACACTTAGATATATGCGGACCTATGTCCCCCAAAGCTCTCAGTGGTGCCGAGTATTTCCTTACCTTCATTGATGACCACTCAAGGAAAACTTGGATTTATTTTCTGAAAACCAAGAATGAGGTTTTCTGTAGATTCAAGGAGTTCAAGGGTCTGGTGGAGAATTTGTCTGGGAAGAAAATAAAAGTTTTGTGCTCAGATAATGGTGGAGAATATGTCGATAAAGACTTCACTGATTTTTGTGTTTAGGACATCAGAAGGGAGTGGATAACTCCCTACAATCTGGAGCAGAATAGGGTAGCAGAAAAAAAGAACAGGACTATTGTAGAAGCAGCTAGGGCCATGATGTATGATCAGGATATGCCAAAATTCCTGTGGGCAAAAGCATGCAACACAACAATCTATGTTTAGAACAACTCCTCATCGGGCGTCGTGCAAAATTACTCCTGAGAAAGTCTTCACAGGGAAGACACCTGAAGTCAATCATTTCAGGATATTTGGGAGTTTATTATATTTCCGCATACACGAAGAAAAGATGAAGAAGTTGGATCAGACTGTGGAAAAGGGATATCTGATGTGATATAGTGAGAACGGTAAGGCATATAGAATCTATCTTCTAGGGAGCAGGAAGGTAGTAGTAAGACGAGATGTAAAGTTCATGGAGGACAGAGCTTTTAGAAGATCTTGCGAGATGCCTTCCGAGGAGCAGTCGAAAGAGGAGTTGTTGGTTAAGCCTCTTCAACCACCAGAAGTAAAGAATTCTTCCTCAGGACAGGAAGATTCTCAGGATGAGGATGAGGAGCGAACAGAAGCACCTGCTGGTAGAGGAAGAACTAGCAGGGAACTTCGTCAAATTTTGCGAGATGCAAAGTACTTCACTGGTGCGCCGAGAAACAATAGGAGGGAGCGAAAACAACCAGATAGATATCAGGCATTAGTAGCTCAGGGTGGGGAGCTTGATAGTTTCAAGTAGGCAGCTCAACATCAGGTTTGGCTTGATGCGATGGTGGAGGAATACAACTCGATAATTGTAAATTATGTCTAGGAGGTGGTGCCAAGACCTCAAGTCAGACCAGTGGTAGGTTCAAGATGAATCTACAAGATCAAATACACTGCAGAAGACAGTGTTGAGAAATACAAGGTCAGGTTTGTGGCTAAGGGGTATGCTCAAAACGAAGGGATTGACTATGAAGAGACCTTCGCCCCGGTAGCCAGGTATACGTCTATTAGAACCATGATATCTCTTGCAGCCTAGATAGGATGGGAGATCCATTAGATGGATTTCAAAACGGCATTTCTGAACGGGGTAATAGAAGAGGAGGTATACATTGATCAACCAGAGGGCTTTGAAACTCATGAGAAGAAGTCCCATGTCTGCAGACTGAAGAAAGCCTTGTATGGGCTAAGACAGACACCAAGAGCATGATATGGTCAAATAGATGGCTACTTGCAGAAGATGGGGTTTGTCAAGAGTGACGCGGATCTGAATCTCTACTATCTGGTTGTAGAGAACGAGCCGCTAATCTTAGTATTGTACATGGATGATATCTTTCTGACAGGATCACCCAGACTCATTGTGGAATGCAAAAATAATCTAGCCACAAAATTCGATATGAAGGATTTGGGACGAATGGACTACTTTCTCAGGGTTGGAAGTTTTGTAGCAGAAGGGAGAAATCTTCCTTGGGCAAGGGAGGTATGCTACAAAAATCCTAAAAAGATTCGTGATGGGGGACTATAGACCTATGGCTACACCAATGATCACCAACTGGAAGAAGATTGATGCATCAGAAGACAGGGATGTCAATCCCACCTTATATAGGCAGCTCATAGGGTCCCTGATGTATTTGGTCAATACTAGGCCAGACATTTGGTACGCTATCAAGGTGGAACCGAAGAGGGTGCACTAGGCAGCAACCAAACATGTTCTCAGGTACTTACAGGGAACAATCAATTATGGACTCTTGTACACTAGGAGTAAGGATATCAGATTGAGTGGATTTATTGATGCAGATTGGATAGGAAGTTCAGTGGATCGGAAAAGTACCTTTGGGTACTGTTTCAACATTGGATCGGGAATGACCTCCTGCTACTGTAAGAAACAGAAGTCCGTGGCTCTAAGCTCATCTGAGGTAGAGTATATGGCGACAAGCACAACTTTGTGTGAGGCCATATGGCTTAGAAAATTACTTGTGAACCTATTTAGAAGGAATATGGAGGCGACCAGGATCATGTGCGATAATCAAAGTTGCATCAAGCTCTCCGAGGATCCAGTGTTTCATGATAGGTCGAAGCATATTGATATCCGGTGTCACTTTTTCAGGGACTGTGTCCAACGAGGAGCTGTATAGTTGAGCTACACTCCTAAAGGAGAACAGGTGGCAGGCATACTCACTAAGGCCCTTGGAAGGATGAAGTTTGAGTACTTCAGGGAAAAGATGGGGATAGTAAAGAACCCATTTTAGTAGCAGAAATGGGAGTAATAACAACAAGGATGTAGAGGGAGTTGCAGTGCGAATGCAGTGTTGGGAGAAAGGACCAACAGCAACACGGATGCAAAGGGAGTTGCTGTACCGATGTAGCAGCGGCAATGGCAAGGCCATGGGTAGCAGTACATGATGCAACAGTGGAGAGGATGTTGGGTAGCAGGCCTAACATCAACACAGGGACCAGTGCCGGATGATCAAAGTGATGCTTAGTGAGGAGTATTACTAGAGCACGGTCCTTGCTAAGAGGGAGTGTTGATTTGGGGTAGCATTGGATGTGCTCTAGCCACAAAAATTGGTGGAGAGGCTAAGGCACATAAGATCTCCAATACCCAGAAAGGGTTTGGGCAAATTCTAAACAATTTGGGAGATATTAAATTAATTAATATTTTTAATGGAGTCCCTAAGTCTAAACGTAGGGAAAATAAAATATTAATGTGAATTAATATAAAACTGTGTTAGAATGGTCCAAAAGTTATGGATCAAGCCAGATCTAATTTTAGCCATTGATTAGGGACTTAATCTCAACCGTTGATGTGTCAACGAGAATAGCATAAGAGGAGGCTTGAGGATCATTTGGAGAACACGCTGAGGGAGACCAATCAGTTCAATTTCTTGAGCGGGGTTCGCTGAGAAATTGAACTTTGAGCAGTCAAGAGGTAGCAAGTATGGAGTAGAGAGGCATATCAACCACTGAAGATCAATGCTGAGGTAGGAGAGGCAAAGGCAGGGCTTTTCATGCAGACGCAGAGGTAGCAAAGACAGTGCAGTTACTAACTGGGCCTGTGTGGGTGATGCAGAGAGGCCTAGGGCTGACGCAATCAAGCAGGGGCTGACGCAGAGGGTTGGAGAGCCATGCAGAGGGTTGGAGAGCCACGCAGAGGTCAGCGAGGCTGATGCTAGGATTGGGAGAAGTGTTGGAGAATTATTTCTCTCTGTGGGTAAGCCAGTTTGGCACTCTATTGTACTGAAGAATTGCTAAATAATAAAACCTCCCTTGCTGCACTAGCTTTCCCGCATTGGGTTTTTCCGAGGACTGTTGTCCAAAATAATTGTGTCAATGTGTTGATTATTGTGCATATGTTTGTTTCTGTATTACGGTGTGATATCTGCAACAATATTTATTTTAATGTTTATTGAAGTAATTTCATGAATAACTTATTGTGGAATAAGTAGGAAAAGTAAATCAGTTGCTGCAGTGATAGAATTTTCACAATTACTCCCTCTGATACCATGTGAAAATTCTATCACTGCAACATCCAATTTACTTTTCCTACTTATTCTTCAATAATTTATTTATGAAATTCCTTCAATAAACATTAAAATAAATTCTGCTGCAGATATCACACCGTAATACAGAAACAAACACATGTACTAGAATCAACACATTGACACAAATATTTTGGACAACAGTCTCCGGAAAATCCCAATGTGGGAAAACTGGTGTAGCAAGGGAGGATTTTATTATTCAGCAATTCTTCAGTGGAACAGGGTGCCAAACTGTCTTACCCACAGAGAGAAAAAATTCTGCAACACTTCTCCTAGTCCCAGCGTCAACTTGGCTCTTAGACACTCTGCGTCAGCCCTTGCTTGACTGCGTCAGCCCTGGGCCTCTTTGCTTTACCCATGCAGGCCCTCTAGTGACTGGAAGTCTCTTGCTGCCTCTGCGTCTGCCTGAAATGCCTTGCGTCTGCCTCTCTTGCCTCAACGTTGGTTGCCAGTGCTTGATCCCATCTCTCTGTTCCCTACTTGGTAGCAATTTGAATCCCCTTGAAGGGATTGCGCAGTCCTTGCCAGGAAGAAAACCCAAGGAAATTTCTCTCTGAGTGAGACGACAGAGGTACGATTTCCAGTTCATGACTTTGCAGAGGCAGAGAGAGTGATGCAGAGCCTCAGCGTAGTGCTTGAAGGGCGCAGTTTCTGCCGGGGCAAAAATCCGCTGGAAAAGAACGAAGACAAGTAGAAGGGGAATTTTCTCCTCAGAGAACCCAGCATGTTCAAATTTCTCACTTGTTGAGCAGTTGAGTAGTGGTGAGTAGTGACTAGGGGAGTCGGTTCGACAATTGGGTGAAATGGCATTGCAAGGGCTCGGAGATCAAGACAGGTTGGAAGGAGCTTCCAACTATGTCATATGGAAGACCAGAGTCTTAGCTATTATGGAGGAACATGATCTCGAAACCTACGTCAATATGTTGTAGCTGTTCCTGCCGACAATGATCAAAAGAAGAAATAAAAGTGCGAGTAGGGGAATGTAAAGAGGCTCATTGTCAATGGAGTTTGAGATCATGTGGTCTCACACTTGCAGGGCAAGGATACAACCCGAGAGATGTGGGAAGCCTTGTCTTCTTTGTATGAAGGCTCTTCCGATCAACAAAAGATGCATTTGGAGCAAAAGTTGTAGTGGACTTTGATGCAGGAAGGAGAAGGGGTGAACCTCTATCTTCAACGTCTTCAAGATTCTAGAGACCAGCTTGCTGTAGTGGGGTCCACTACTTAGCCAACAACCATGGTGATGTTGATTTGGGGTAGCACTGGATATGCTCTAGCCACGAAAAATGGTGGAGAGGCTAAGGCACATGAGATCTCCAATACCTAGAAAGGGTTTGGGCAAATTCTAAACTGTTTGGGAGATATTAAAATAATTAATATTTTTAATGGAGTCTCTAAGTCTAAACTTAGGGAAAATAAAATATTAATGTGAATTAATATAAAACCATATTAGAATGCTCCAAAAGTCATCGATCAAGCGAAATTTAATCTTAGCCATTGGTTAGGGACTTAATCTCGGTTGTTGATTTGTAAACGAGAAAAGTATAAGAGGAGGTTTGAGGGTCACTTGGAGAGAACACCAGAGTGATCAGTCATTCTATTCTCTAGAGTGGGGTTTGCTAAGAGAGATATAATCAGTGATCAACAGCGAGGGGCAGTGAATACAAAAGTTGAGAGGTAGAGAGACAGTACTCGGAGGATCAGCGCAGAAGTCGGGAGAGAGGGACGCAGAGCCAGCTAGAGGCAACGCAGAGCTAGCTAGGGTCCACGCAGAGGCAGCCAGGAGCTGCATAGTGCCTTAGAGAGCCAGCGTGGGTGACGCAGAGGCTCTAGAGGTTGACGCAGTGCCTCCAGAGGTTGACGCAGGGGTTATTGGGTTGACACTGGGCTACCACAGGGCCAGGATGAGCTGACGCAGTCCCTAGAGGGTAATGTTGGGGTTTTGTGGGGCAGATTGGAACTGTGAAGTTGCCAGAGTGATTATCTAGGGTTTCAACCGAAACATCTATCTCCGACTGAGAGATACTACTGCCGAGATTATTCTCTGTTGGGTGAGCTGGATTTGGCACTGAAATTGTATTCTGAAATTATGTAATATATCAAACCCTCTGATAGCTGCACCAATTTTCCCACATTAGGTTTTTCTGGGGACATTATTCCAAAAATAACGGTGTCACTTTTGTGCTTGTTTCTATTTCCTTCAGTTGATGATTTGTAATGCATTGAGCATGTACTTGTATTTATTTCCAGTATTTACATGGTAAATAACTTGTTAATTAACAGAACAAGTAGGTAGGAATAAATGAGTAAAGTGCATGAAGGGTTTCTAACGTGTCAGACTTAGAAATTCCAACATGGTATTAGAGAGTGGCTGAGGACATCAGCCGAACAGAGTAGCAGCAGCAGAAAACAAGTGTCTCGAGTGACAAAAGTTGTTCCTAGCAGAATAACAATAGGGAAGGTGTGACGCAGTGCTTGCGTCATCAAGATTGAGCCAGGGAGAGACAACGCAGAGGCCGAGGGAGGCAAAGGCAGGTTCACGTAGAGCCATGCAAAGGCCAGGAGGGCTGACGCAGTTGGTTGAAGAAGTTGATTTGCTGGTGCCGGGATTGCACAAAGCCTAGGAGCTCTAACCTTCAGTTTGTTGGGGTTTAGGAGGCTGTGGGTAAGTTGCAGAGTGAAGTTGGTGGGGTACTATAGTCAAGAACAATATGCTACAGGGCAAGGCCAAGGTAGAGGGAGTTGCTACCGAGGTGGATTTCTAGCCAAGGAATCCAGATTAGTGTTGAAGTTGCACAGACGATTGGAGAGGGGCATCTTGACATTGGCAGATAGGTTTCCAGGAGGGAAATCGAGGCTCAGAGGGAGTCATACCAAGGACTTCCAGGAGGGAAGTAGAGGAACATCGAAATGGCACTGCATAGAGTAAGAGACCGGGACAGACTGGATGGAGCCTCAAACTTCTTAGTCTAGAAGGCCAGAATCTTATCCGTACTAGACAAGAATTGTGTCAAGCACTTTGCCTTGAGGATGATAGCTATCCTAGTTGACCTGAATGATAACGATAGGTACGAGGATGCAATAGGGAGGGCTAAGAGTATCATCCTTGACGGGGTCAAGGATCATATAGTACCACATATTGCCGAGAAGAACATGACACAGGAGATGTGGGAGGCCCTGACCAAGTTGTATCAGCATACTTCCGTGCAGAGGAAGATGCTACTAGAAAATCAGTTGCGATCATACCAAATGAAGAAAGGAGAACAGACTGACCCATTCCTCGGTCGATTGAAGGAGATCTAGGATCAATTGACTTCCATAGGGGCAACGCGAGATCTACAATTGATGGTGAGAACAACCCTGAACGTAGTCTCAGAAGACTGGAAGGTGTTTGTCCAGAGCATATTGGGCAAGGTGACCTTTCCAGATTGGGAGGAAATGTTGGCTGCTCTTCGCGAAGAAGAGATCAGAACGCTGAGCAAGGCGGGAAGCAGCGACAAGGGGATCCGAATCAAAAAGCAGGAGGAGGATGTTGCCCTAGCATCCAAGGGAAAGAAGGAGAAACATAAGAAGGACCTCTCCAAGGTCAAATGCTTCCACTGTTGGGAGCTGGGTCATTATGCGACCTAGTGTCCAAGGAAGAAGAGTAAGGGAGAGGCCTTCGAGACCAAGGCAGCGCTAACAAGGGCAGAGAAGGAAGTGGACACAGACGATGATTGTGCCATGAGTGCTCATGTGCCACTTTAGAAGAAGTTGGGAGACATCGAGCTATAGTCAGGAGGACTACAGGCGATGAGGGGCAGGATCGTCGAGGTACCCAACCTCTTGGATTAGACCTTGTTACGGGAGCCCCGAAGAGGAGTAGCAATACTGGCAGATGTCTGTAGAGACAGATGCGGATGGAGCGATAGAGGGAGCTACAGTGCAGGAGTCCTAGGGCAGCGCAAGGCTAGCATGCTGCAATAGTGTGAGAGGCATAGGAGTGTTGCACTAGTTCAGGATGGTACAAAGAGGTGTGCAATGATGTGAGATGCATGGAGTTGTTGCCGCAGCGTAGAGGTCAGAGAGGGAGCACTTGTCAGTGACAGAGGAGCTTTAGTGTCTGGAGTGTTTCTGGCTTGACGAAGATGTCAGAGTTGGGAGATCAGTTACTTACTTCTCAGTAACTGAGTTGTAGTACAATAGTTAGCAGTGGTAGTGCTATGGGCAACATGATGAGAGGGGTCGCAATGCAGATGTAGCAGTGGCAGTGGCAGGGCCATGGGCAACATCACAAATGCAGAGGGAGTTGCTATACGGATGCAGCAGTGGCAGTGGCAGAGTGATGGGTAGCAGTATAGGATGCAATAGTGCAGAGGATGTTGGGCAGCAAGCCTAACATTAACACAGGGAATGATGCCAGATGATCATGGTGATACTCAGTGAGGAGTATTGCTAGAGCATAGTCCTCGCTAAGAGGGAGTGTTGATTTGGGGTAGCATCGGATGTGCTCTAACCACGAAAATTGGTGGAGAGGCTAAGGCACATGAGATCTCCAATACCCAGAAAGGGTTTGGGCAAATTCTAAACAGTTTGGGAGATATTAAAATAATTAATATTTTTAATGGAGTTCCTAAGGGACAATAAAATATTAATGTGAATTAATATAAAACTGTGTTAGAATGGTCCAAAAGTCATGGATCAAGCCAAATCTAATCTTAGCCATTGATTAGGAACTTAATCTCGGCCGTTGATGTGTCAACGAGAAAAGTATAAGAGGAGGCTTGAGGGTTACTTGGAGAGCACACCAGAGTGATCAGTCATTCTATTCTCTAGAGTGGGGTTTGCTAAGAGAGATAGAATCAGTGATCAGCAGCGAGGGGCAGTGAATACAAAAGCAGAGAGATAGTGAGAGTATCGGGAGGATCAACGTAGAAGCCGGGAGAGAGGGACGCAGAGCCAGCTAGAGGCCATGCAGAGCTAGCTAGGGCCCACGCAGAGGCAGCTTGGAGCTGCGCAGTGCTTCAAAGGGCCAGCATGGGTGACGCAAAGGCTCTAGAGGCTGACGCAGTGCCTCCAGAGGTTGACGCAGGGGTTAGTGGGCTGATGCTGGGCTAGGAAGGGCTGACGCAATCCTTAGAGGCTAACGCTGGGGTTTGGTGGGGTAGATTGGAGATGTGAAGCAGCTGGATTGATTGTTCGGGGTTTTAGCCGGAATATCTGTCTCCGACTGAGAGGTACTACTACCGAGATTATTCTCTGTTGGGTGAGCCGGATTTGGCACCTAGATTGTATTCTGAATCTGCTTAATAAATCAAACCCTAAGATAGCTGCACTGGTTTTCCTGCATTGGGTTTTTCCTGGGACATTAGTCCAAAAATCACGGTGTCACTTGTGTGCTTGTTTCTATTTCCTTCAGTTGATGATCTGTAATGTGTTGAGCAGGTACTTGTATTTATTTCCAGTGCTTACATGGTAAATAACTTGTTAATTAACAGAACAAGTAGGAAGGAATAAATCAATAAAGTGCATGAAGGGTTTCTAACGTGTTAGACTTAGAAATTCCAACAGGTGAGGATAGGCCTGAATGGAGTCTTGGATGAATGGCAAGTCTTCGTCCAAAGCATATTGGGCAGGGAAAGACTACCTTCATGGGAGGAGATGTGGGTGACTCTTCAACAGGAGGAGTTAAGGAGGGACCTAGTGAAGGTCAACCTCAATGATGGTAGTCAGAGTGGATCAAAGACAAAGGAGGAGGAGGAGAATGTAGCTCTAGCATCAAAGGGACAACAAAAGTCAAAGCTAAAGGACATTTTGAAGGTGAAATGTTTTAGTTGTGGTGTGATGGGCCAGTATGCATCCCAATGTCCTTTGAAGAAAAAGGACAAGGATGAGAAACATGATCCGAAGGCTTCTTCAGGAAAGATTGACGAGGATGAGTTTGCGATGAGTGCCCACACATCTCTAGGAGGGAGATGGGCGATATTGAGCTGTAGTCGGGAGGACTACATATGGGTAGGATCCTTGAAGAGTCCACCTCTTGGATCAATTCCTTGCTACAGGAGCCCAAGATTCAGTAATAGTGAGATAGACTTAGTGTCAAATGATGCAGTGGAGTGCTTGGAGGACAAATGCAGTAGTTGGGGACCAAAGATTGATCAACGCAGAGGATGGTTGGCAGTAGTGCAGAAGATTCAGAGGGTCAGGATCAACGACAATCAGATTCCAACATTCGTTGTATTATGTTGAACACAGTTAAGTTCAACTAATTTTGGATGTTTTTCAGTTCCTTCACTCAGCAACTGAGTTGCAGTACAGATGCAATGTTAGTAGTGGCAGTGCTAGTAGCATAGTAGATGTAGCAGTTTGAGAGGGAGTTGTAGTACAGATGCAGCAGTGGCAATGGCAGTGTCATGGGCAGCAGTAGCACAATGTTGGTGGCAGCGACATTGTCGAAAGGAGGTGCTTTAGAAGCAGAGCAACATGCAGGTGGACATTGTTGGTAGAGCACTTTCCTCGCTAAGAGTGAGTGTTAGTTTTTGGTAGCATTGGAAGTGCTCTAGCCTTGAAAATTGGTGTAGAGGCTAAGGCACATGAGTTCTAAAGAATTCAGAAACCGTTTGGTGAAATTCCATCGAGATTGTATTTTATTAAAATAATTAATATTTTTAATGGAGTTCCTAACTCTAAACTTATGGAAATTAAAATATTAATGGGTATTAATCAAAATATGGGTGAGAATGATCTAGGAGGATCAAGTCATGTTTTAATCTTAATCATTAATTAGAGACTTAATCTCGGTCGTTGAAGGGTCAACAGGAAAAATATAAAATGGAGGCTTGGGGTTCATTTGGAAACACACAAAGAGAACGAATTGATCTGGAGTTCAATTTCTAGGGTTAGGAAGATGAGAAATTCGAACTAGGTGATCATTCTGCAACAGAGGGGCAGTGAAAATCCGAAAGGAATTTCCACATAATACTGATAGAGAGGTGGAGAGAGCTTGCAAAGAGGCAGTGTAGTCGCCGAGAACGGCTGATGCTAGGCCAGTCTAGGCCCATGCAATCTTGACGCAGAGCCAGAAGGGCCAACGTAGAGCAGAAAAACTGCGTATCACGCAGGATCCAAAACTGTCAGAATTGCTGGAACAACCAGGAGAGCTGACGCAGAGGGTAGAGAAGGTGACACAGGGTTGACGCAGAGCCAATGCCGAAATAGCTAGGGTTATGCAGTCTTGTGCCGAATCAGCCAAAATTCTGTCAGGTGAAGGGAGGTTAAGCTCACTCAGATTTTCCGCCAGTATTTTCTGTATAAAGGATTGCTAGATGAGCATCCTCGATTTGTATTCAGATATTTCTTCTGCATAATAATAAACCGTTAGAATTGCTGCACTGATTTTCCTGCATTGGGTTTATCCGGGGACTATTGTGTCCAAAAATAAGTGTGTCCTATGTATCTTGTTCTTTGCTCTGTTTTCTGTTTCATGAGATCAAATATTTAATTAGTGTAGGTTGCTGAAGTAATTTGCTTCAGTATTTAGAAGAATAACTTGGTTAATGCATATTAAAAATCAAGTAGGTTAAGTAGATTCAGATTTGCTGTAGTAGGGGTTCCTCCGAGTCTAGGAATTTTCACATTATCCACATGTCCAGGTCAGGCTTGGAAATGTTGCCCCAGAGGTTGATGCAACGAAAAGAACATTAAAATCATATCATGGCCACAAGCAAGAAACAAAAGAAAAAAATATATTATAAAATGCAAAAGGTGGCCTGGACATTTAATATAACATGTGGACAAAAGCCAAACATGAGCTCTACCCTTATCTTTATGGCCATCACCTTGGTTCCTAGGGCGCCATAAGTGCCTCCACATCATTAAGGAACCTTTTGACCACTTTGTGTCAACGACCCCATAACAATACACCCCTTTTTTTCGCAAAAGGGATCTATTGTGTTTGAGTGTTCGCGCGTTACAAATTTCATCATCAGTCGGCAGTTTCGTAAAGATGTCAACCCATTCCGCATATGCATAATGTAAATAATCCTAGTATGACCACTTTTGTATGTAACAACCTAGGGAAACCGATTGTTTTGTTGACGATTTCCATTCTAGAAGGTTGTTTATCTCACTGATTCATTTGTCTCTGGACACATAATCGACAGAGTTTTTCCCTCCACCCTTACCTCAAAGCTATGGTGGATTTTGTCGCCAAGATCTTAGGCGAGTCCGAGTGTTTTGGATCGAGTCTTTGTAAAAGTGACTTGGGAATAATTTTAGCTAATTGGCTAAATTATTTTATTACAAGTCACTTGGTCTACTAGATTATATTTTTTGTGTCAGAGAAATGGGTAAATGTTGAGGGTCTATAATGAACGGGTTTTCCCCCTTCATGTATTAAAATGTAAAATCTTCATGTAAAAAATATTTAGTGCATGGTCCCTCATAATTAGACACTATGACTAAATATTAGAGAGTTGCAAAAATTATTAATCCCCTCATAATTCAATTAATTAAATTTTCTAGCAAAGTTAAATTAAAATCCTACGCCAAAGATTTAATTAATTTTGTGTCCTAGGTAAAATTAATTCTTCCAATTAAAAAATTCGTGGGTCTCAGAGAAATTAATTTTTGGAGGTCCTCGGCCAAAAGAATATTGAAAATTTCAAGAGATTTTGGACCCTTGGGCCTTGGTAATTAAGTCAAAGTCAATTTTTTGAGGAAATCAACTCAAAATAATTAATTTTGAGTCGATTAAAATCCAATTAAATGAAAAATTCGAATTTTATCAAAAAAATAAAATAATTTCGATGGAAGAGATTAAAAGTTAATTAATTTTTTTTTAATGGTCGATATTACTTTGACGGGGATCAAACCAACTAGTCGTTGCAGAATTAATCTATAAATTAGAGGTCATTTATCATTTGAAATCTTTCAATCTTTTGATTATGTACTAGCTCTTGAAGCTCTCGTAAACTTTTATTGAATAATACGACACAAAGTCTTTGGGGTTTT
The DNA here is from genome assembly GCA_000404065.3 of Pinus taeda. Classification (NCBI taxonomy): domain Eukaryota; kingdom Viridiplantae; phylum Streptophyta; class Pinopsida; order Pinales; family Pinaceae; genus Pinus; species Pinus taeda. The sequence continues at coordinate 42,498 of APFE031340896.1, forward strand.
ATTTGATGGCGGGGTTTTGTTTGATGACAGTGTTCTTCTTTGGTATCTTATGGTAATGTGTTTAATTTTTTGCTGATCTTATTTATAAGCTGCTGGTTGATAGCTCTTGTAGGTCAATTTATTGCACACATATCTTGCTTAAATTGTTGGGTTTTAAGATAGCATTACGATTTTTATTTAATTGGTAAGTCTCTCCAATCTTTGAAGATTTAATCATGATTTTATACCTTTATGAATTTGACGACTAATATTTTAAGTGTGCATAAGTCATCTTTATTTAGATATTTTGGGCGTTTGGGGAAGTCCTTAGTTGGTCCAATCGACTCCCGAAACTTAAGATCTAGAGATCCTTCTGGATTAAAACTCTGAGATTATCTAACAAAATATATTTTGAAGGGATTTTCTGGGCTAGAACCTAAAATGTCAAAAAATTATTTATCTTCATAAAACTATGCTAAATAATTAGATCTGGCTAGAAAGAGCCTTAGGATCTACAGGTCTGGGAGCGGAGTTGGATTTATACTTCTCAAATCTGATAGATCTATAAATTATTTGTATAGATTTGTAAATTATTTATATAGATCTGTAATTTATTTGTGTAGATCTGAAATTTTGTAACATAATTTTGAATTTTAACACTTGGCTGTTTGGGATTTCCTCTATTTTTGTACATATTGGGTATTGGGTTTTTCTCTTTTCACTTGTGCAGGAATAGATCTAAGAAATCAACTAAGGAGATCTTTAGATCTGAGTTAGATCTAGACCTTGGAGGGTAAGATCTAGCCTCAAACTTTTGTTTGCAGGGAAGAAACGATAAGATATTTCGTTAAAGGCTTCAGATTTGAGATTATTTGAGGAAAGTTTTGACTTTTAAGATAGGTCTAGGCCCTGGAGGTCAATATATAGTTTCCAAAATTTTTGCAGGGCCAACCATTGACGATTTTGCATCTCAAGCAAAATATTTTTTTTCAAAACAAGGGTTTCAAGTTTTGGGGCTCCTGAGCCTAGATCTGCCTTTTCCTAGCCCAACGCTAGCCTTAGTGGGCCCAGTGCTAGCCCTCATTGGCCCTAGATTCCCCTTGCTCCATTTCTGATCTGAATATTTAAATTTTCTGGAGGTGATCATTGGTGGGTTTTTGCAGAAAATTTGGTAAAAATTTGTGTTTCAGGTATTGATTTTTTTTGGCAACTTGGGCAAGTGATCTTCAGAGCCTAGGGCCTAAGGGTTTGATCTCTAAACCCTTTTTTTGTCATTATTTGCTACAACAGTCATATACCTTTCTTATAGTGGTGAAAAACAATCTAAGTGGTTTGAAATTAATTGAAAAAAATTGCTAAATACATTAATAAGTCACTTATGTTTATTGGGTATTACAAATTTGGCCTAGATCTACATTTTTGGGTGACTATTATCTCCGAATAATTCTGTTTCTGAAGTTTGAAATATAAAAGTGGAAAAATTTTAGGTGGGTTAGCCTAAAATCAGTTCCTAAGTTGTCTAATACATTAAGAAATTAAATTTTTTGAGTTGGACATCCATCATTAAGCCTATTTCATATTTTAATTGTTGATTGCAATAAGTATATCAGGTTCTAATATAATTTAAGAAATCACATCATAATAGGCTGAAAATTTTTGATAATTCATGTGGGCAAGTTTGGAAAATTTTCAGTAAATTTTTGGCATAAAGATAACATTGATAGCCTACTGTTTTCATTGTCATATTACTGTTGTCATAACATTTGTTTTTTGTTGTCTTAAAGTTTTTCTTACTGCTATCCTAAAAAACAATTTTTGAAAATTAAGTGCTCTAGCGCCATTGTGAAGGTGACTGTCACAAGTTTTCAGAGGACTGATATATTTGTTTGCAACAAGCATTTTTTTGGTGTCATAATTTTTTTTTTGGTACTCTTATTGCCTCTGAAAACATAACTGTTGTCATAGATATCGTCTCTGAAAATAAGTGCTTTTGTTTCATTTGTAAGGGCAGCTGTTTACATAGATTACATCAACAAATTTTAGTAGTTTTTTGGATTTTGGATTTCGAGTCTGTGTGTCTGTTGTCTTTTGATTTCCTACTTCAAAATCACATATATAAGCTTGCTTCCCTAAAGAACATTTAAGTTGGGAATAGTCAATATTTATCTTTATAAAGCATTTCTCATGCCTTGACTTGGGAATGGTAATTGCATTTCAAATATAATTCTCTTTGAGCTAAGTAGCATTGAAGGTGATTTACTCCATTTGCGTAATATTGAGTAATCTAAAGATAATTGAATGGTTTGAATCTAATTGTCATTGGCATTATCTTGGAAGAATCCTAATTGTCCAAAGGGAGCGTTGATAATCTTATTGAAGAATTGTGTTGAAGCATAAATTGGATAAATGGTCTAGTTCTCTTTCTTGACATTAATATCATTATTGGCTTATGGTTATTATAAATTTTTGGCATATTAGTGATCTTTCTTTAAGTGCATATATCTTGTGGTCATCTTGGTTATCTTGTGTATCTTATTGACACTTTAGATATTTGGCACTTTGTCTTGTATAAAATTGTCTTTTTATTTCATTAAGTACTCCTGTCATTAAGTTAATCAATACTAAGTTCTTGAGCCTTAAATGGTCTTACCTTAAGACTACTCACTCATTCTTTTGCTGATCGCATCTTGCATCTCTTTTCATCATAATAACAATTTCTTTATCAACAATTTTCCATCTTGTGCTTGGTCCTAAATTTCCTAGCAAGATAGTTGACTCCATAAGGCACTAGTATCAATTGTTTAAATCAAATCATTTAAGTCTGGTTAAATCTAAACAAGTATTTGGTCACTCAACTCTGTTTCTCGGATTGTTTGGTTCCCAACTGGTCCTTCTTCATTTCATTTCTATAGGGTCTACCTCTCTTAGTCTGCTGTAGGGAGACAATTTAAACAAAGAGATTGGGGATCAGGGTGATAGCCCCCGATCTGAGTCATTGTTACGGTGCCTAGACATTCTGTGTGACAATAGAACCCATGCATGTCCCAACCCTTGGTGGGCAATGAACTGCCCCACCTTAAGGGGGTAATAATTGTTTACATTATACACAACATACTCTCATTTCTTGGACCGCTGAGCAACGATACAAAGAAAAAATCAAGAAAAGGTAAAAGGCTAATGAAGAAGAGTGGAAAAACAAAGGTCAGAGTGACTCATGTATCCACGATTTCTCCCTCCTACATCTATACACAAAATATGTGGACATACCTCATCATTTCCGTCCTTGAACCCGTGGAATTTGGCCTAGTGGTCCTTGTGTCCAATCCATTTATCATCTTTCACATGACACCTACCAATTGAAGGACGCACCAGGGACTTGTCTTTTCACTTAGGAGTTGGGAACACCTAATAGGGTTGTTTATTAGCCACTCCTACTAAGGGAGATAACACTATTATGAGCTTAAAGCCCCAAAATTGGAAGGGAAACCCACTATGTGTTAATTTTTCATAGGGATATATTGTTCTTTGCTTTGATAATTACATTTCATCATTAATACATTAAGTTCACCCCATATCATCATTACATTATTCAGATCTACACCATTATACATTAGCATATCCAATTATATAGAAAGAACAACAACATCATCATCATCAATGTAGTGGAACATAAAAGGAATAGTAGAAGAAAAACATGCACACACACATAGAGACACCAGGATTGATGTGAGACCAGGGAAAAACCCACTATGGGGAAAACCCTTGCAAATCTTCTTCTTCTTAGAGCGTCATCAAATGATTCATCAAAAGAGAGTACAATGATCCATAACTTTATCTATGCAACAAAACAACTATGATATCCATGAAATAGATCTAATCATGCTTGAAAACAAAACCCTGATTCTGATGATTGTAATATGCTATCACTGATTGTAGACAACTGCTGGGTACCAGTGTCGTCGTGCCGAACACTACTGAACATTGAGCGAAAACTTCAGAATATAGAAATCTCATCTAGGCGTCCTGGATGCAGGGAGGAGGAGCTGTGCAAGCGTTGCTAACAAATCTGGATGCTCTCTGCATAACTGGATGACTGTGTTCAGAATAGATCTGGACGCTCTCAGGTGAATTGGATGAGGGCGTGGAGGGTCAAACATACCCAGACTTACTTCAAGCCCTAGACACTCTCATACGGCTGCTGTGCGAGTGTCTATGTTGCCTATGTTATGGGTGGCCTCTTGGTCATGGCTGCCCCGCTGGGCCTCTCCATTGGCTACTTCAACGCACTTCCCGTCCTGGGCCTCCCCTCGACCTTGCTGCCATTGTCGTTTGGGTTGTTTCCTAGGTGGAACGACTGGAAGAAGAAGGTTAGGGTTTACATGGATAGATGCTTCTTTAACTTGATGCACTATGGGCACGCCAATGCTCTTAGGCAGGCGCCTGTGCTTGGTGACGAGTTGGTCATCTGCATGGTCAATAATGAGGAAATTAGCTAATGAAGGACCCCCAGTCTTGTCTCTCGAAGAAAGGATGGTGATGGTGAGTGGTTTGAAGTGGGTCGAAGAGGTTATAGTTGATGCACCATATGCAATAAATGAGAATTTCATGAAGAAATTGTCTGACAAGTATAATATTGATTATATTATACAATGAAATGATCCATGTATGCTTTCTGATGGTAGTGATGCATATGCCCTTGCCAAGAAGGTCAGAGGGTATAAGAAAATCAAACGTACTGAGGGTGTTTCTAGTACCAATATAGTTGGTCGAACGCTGGTCTGTGTAAGGAACAAACCAAACAATGACAATCCTAATCACTCTAATTTGCAGCGGTGATTTAGCCATGGTAATAGTCACAATGATGATGGTGGTGGTTCTTCAAGTGGAACTTAAGTTTCCCATTTTCTACCTACCCATTTTATATTTCTCAATACTTCCATTAGATCCATGCTTGATCTTGTATAGGCATTTTGAAGTCATGACAAACTTTCCTTTGGGTCTTAGAACAACATGCCACACATCATTCTTCATAATGGATTCATACTCTTTGGCCATAACATCTTTCCAAACTTCTTTCGCTGCTTCTTCAAAGGTGGGAAGCTCAGTTTGTACAATGGTACTCATAGCTACAACATATCCCTAGTACCAACATGGCTTCTTAATTTCTCGAAAGGTTCCTTTTGTAGGGACATGTCTTTCGGCATCTTGTAAGGTATCACAAAGCCAAAGGGATCTCTTCTTGGCAGGGGGATCATATGGAGGAGGATCCACGTGGTCCATAGGCTCCATGGGATCATCAACAATGTCTTTCTCAAATTCAGGCTCAAAATGACCTTCTAGTAGGTCCATGTCATCATCCTTCTTCTCAACAGGAGGAGGCAGAGGAAGGTCCCTTGCTTTTCCAAGGGCAACATCTTCATCAAAAGTTACATTCTTGCTAGACTCAATTTTCCTTTGATCAGACACATATTATAAAGGCTTTAGAATTTTCATAATATCCAAAAAAAGTACTTTTCTTTCCAGTGGCTTCTAGCTTGTTCCTCTTGTCTTTCGGCACATGAAAATATATGGGGCAACCAAAAACTCTTGGATGTCCAACATCGGGCTCCACACCAGTAAACGCTTCTTGGGGAGTCTTGTCACTCAAGGCTTGATGAAAAATCCTATTTTGAACGTAGACTGTTGTATTAATGGCTTCTTCCCAAAGGAACTTTGGCAACGTTTGATCATGCCGAATAGCTTGGGAAGCTTCCATGGTGGACCTATTCTTTTTTCTTTCTTTCATCCTTGAGCTACAAGTAGAATATCCATGTTTTCCTGGAGAAGTCATCAACAAAGATTATATAATAGAGGTAGCCACCAAGTGAGTGCACTGGCATGCGTTTACATAGCTCAGAATGAATGAGTTGAAGAACATCATTGATCCTACTTTTACTAGAGGGGAATGTTAGTTTTTGTAGCATCCGATAAGTGTTCTAGTCTCGATTTGTGTCTAAGAGACTAAGGAACACAAGATCTTCAAAACTCAAAAAAGGTTTCACGAGATAAGATTTCGAACCACCTTAATTAAATTAATTAGGCATCATTTAAATTTTTCCAGAGTCTAACTTAGGAAAACTTGTTAATTAATAGTAATTAATTAAGGAAAGTTGAGAAAGCTCTAGAAACTCACATAGATTGAGTTTGAGATTATCTTAGTCGTTGATAAAGAATTAGTCATGGTCGTTGGTGATCTAATGAGAGATTGTAAGAGAAGGTCGATGAGAATGAAGAGGACACACTTGAGCACAATTCTAAGACACAGGGAGAGTAAGTTCCTTGGCAAATCGAGCTATCCAGTAGTAGAGTTCGAACCAAAAGGAAAGCAGAAGCAAGAGGCAGCAATAACAGTGATTTTTGATGGAATTCCAGTGCTGGAGAGTTAACAACAAGAGGTCCGCATTATTTCCTTAGTGAGGTTGTGCAAAGGCAATGCAAAGTGCAGATCGATTCAACTGAAGAGGAGGTTGATTTGGGTGCTAGTGGCTGGGAAAATTTCCAGGAGGCCAAGCAAATTATTTCCAAAGGCAGAGTTAGGCAGAATGGCAGTGTCCGAGTAGCTCCACAGGTTAGTGTGAGTAGAGCCTGCGCAGGCACTGCACAAAGGTTGACACAAGGGCAGTCGAGTAGCGCAGTTGGGCTACTAGTTGGAGCAAGTTCAGTTGTCAAGTGAAACAAATTGTCTCACAAATATTTTGGCCAGATTATTCTGTTGGAGGATTGCCAGTTTTGGCATTCAGATTATTATACTCAGATTTTACTACTGCATAATAAAATAAACCCTCATTGGCTGCATCGGTTTTCCATTAGGGGTTTTTTCGAGGACTATTGTCCAAAATTAGTGGTGCCATTTTTATTGTGTGTATCTATTTTCTCAGTTCTAGTTTTTCTTTTTTTTTCTTTCTTTCTTTTCTGCAGTGTCATTTTATTGTGGAGAATTGCAGTGTGATTTATTCACTGTTTTACATACGAAATAAACTGCATAATTAATCAGTTAACAAAATAAATTTCTAGTTACTGCAATTTCAAGGAAATTTCACATGGTATCAGAGCATCATTGAAGAACAGATCAAAAGCTCAGTAACAAAGGGAGAAAGTTTTGCAGTTTCAGAGGGAGTTCTGAGCAGAATTTCTCAGATATGTGCAGGCCACTAGAGAGTGTGAATTTGCATAGGCAGAGGGTTTGATTTTCCAGTGCAACTGCAGGGAAATTCGATTAACCTCAAGAGCATAAATTTGCAGGTTGTGGATTTGCCAGATAGAGGGTTTTGGTGAGTAGATTAGTTAATTCATTGAGAAAATCTCGGTGCTGTTGGTTTGCAACAAGTTTTGCAGTAGCAGATCAACGCTGGGTGGAATAGAAAAGCACATAGAGAAAGAGAAATTTCTTAGAGGGTTTCTAGATCCAGTTTCTAGGAGATCTAAGATTTCCAGTTGTAGTAGGCCATAGCATTTTTGCTAGTTAGTTAGTGCGAGCTTCAACAGTAGCAGATTGTGTGCCAGATTCGGAGGACTTTTGGAAGGTTGAACGCATTGCCCAATTGAGGTAGTAGGCAATGAGAGGACTGGAGAAGGATATTCAGAGGCAAACAGTAGCAAATTTGCACATTCCAGAAGGTAGTGTGAGTAGCAGAGAGAGGTCGAGTAGGAAAGGGAGGAGATTCCTGTTTATTTCCCAGGTTTTGAGTTTTGTAGGGATGGTTGCGGCAGGTTTTAGAGATTAGGATAGACTTGACGGAGCCTCTAACTTTGGTATCTAGAAGGCTAGGATGCTATTCTTGTTGGATGAGCGTGGCTTGAAAGAGTTCGTGACAACAACCATGGCTGTACTGATAGACCCTATCCAGTCCCACGAGTATAGGAAGGATATGGCCAAAGCCAAGAGGATGGTCTTGGATGGAGTCTGAGATCATATTGTTCCACACATCGCAGAGAAAGCAACAACAAAAGAGATGTGGGATGTTGTTGTGAAGTTATACCAAGATCCATTTGAGAATAGGAAAATGGTTCTCAAGGAGAAGTTGAGGGCCACAAAAATGATGAAAGGTGAAGGCGTAACTCCATATCTCACTAGAATTCAAGATGTCTAAGATGAGCTAGTAGTTGTATGGGAGAAACCAGAGGAAAGTGAACTTGTGCGAATGACTAATGGGTTTACCAAAGAGCGGGCCATGTTCGTTCAAGGAATTAATGGATGAAATAAAATGCTTGATTGGAAACACCTATGGAGTGATTTCGTACGAGGAGCTTAGGCTCAAGCTTGTCCAGGGTACTACCAACAACAGTAGCAAAGGGCCAAAGGTTGAGAAGGAGGAGGAGAATGTAGCCCATGCTAGTGAAAGAAAGGCGAAGAAAGGTCCCAGTCAGGGACAAGGCTCAAAGGGAGGAGAAAAGAAGAAGAAAGATCTGTCAAAGATCAAATGCTTCAGGCATGGTGAGCTTGGTCACTATAGCGCCTAGTGTCCCAAGAAGAATAAGGACAAGAAGGGCGAGGAACAAATCAGAACTTCGGCAAACATAGATGAGTTAACCTCCTGGATGGAGTAGTTTGCATTGGTAGCAGCTATACCTCTAGATGGAGGAGGAGTGTGAGGCTTCAAAGTTGTAGGTTTGCGCAGGGTCCAAGGAGGACGACAGACAAGTGTTTCCTCATGGATCATTACCCATGCTACAGGGGCCCAAAATTTTCAGTAGTAGGAGGTTTAGTGTCATGGGGCGCAGTCAGATCTTGAGAGAGAGTTGCAGAGACTAGTTGCAGTTAGTTACTAGAGGGGCGTAGAGATAGTTGGGCGCAAACAGTTACTCAATAGATGGCGCTAATGCTAGTTGTAGTCAGAAACTCAGGAGAGTTGCAGAGCCAATATAGAGACAATGGATCTGTACATTGGTTCTTAGTTGCTGTAGTTTGAGCAACAACAACTGCATGAGATTAGATACAACACAAGCAGTGTTGGCAACAGTGCAGTGTCAACAGTAGCGTATATGTAGGGTGATTCAACTACAGGGTTAGTAGACAAATCAGAGTATGCGCAGTAGCTTGATGGACAGTGACAAGATGTTACATATGTCAAACATTGTGAGGGAAGATGATATGGGAGAGAACACCTTCCTCGCTAAGAGGGAGTGTTAGTTTTTGTAGCATCAGACAGGTGTTCTAGTCTCGATTTGTGTCTAAGAGACTAAGGAACACGAGATCTTCAGCACCTAGTAAGGGTTCTGCGATATAAGCTTGCGAAATGCCTTAATAAAATAAGTTAGCCATCATTTAAATAAATTGGCTAATTAATAGTAATTAATTAAAGCAAGTTGAGAAAGCTCTAGAAACTCACACGGATTGAGTTTGAGATGATCTTAGCTGTTGACAATGATTTAATCATGGTCGTTGGTGATCCAACGAGAGATTATAAGAGCAGGTCGATGGGGATGAAGAGGGCACACTTGAGTACAGTTGTGAGACACAGGGAGAGCAAATTCCTTAGAAGATCAAGCTATACAGTTGTAGAGTTCGAGCTAGAAGGAAACCATAAGCAAGAGGGGGTAGTAATAGAGATTTCTGGTGGAGTTCCAGTGCCAGAGAGTCAGTAGAAAGAGGGCCACATTATTTCGTCAAAGAGGTTGCATAGAGGTTGTGTAGAGGCTTTAGAGGGAAAATCGATTTAGCTGAAGAGGAGGTTGAGTCAGGTGCTAGTGGTTGGGAAAATTTCTAGGAGGCCAAGTGAATTATCTCCAGAGGCAGAGTTACGCAGAACGATAGTTTCCAAGCAGCTCCACAGCTAGTGTGAGTAGAGCCTGCGCAAGCAAGGTGTAGAGTTTGATGTAGGGGCAGTTGAGTAGCCCAGTTGGGCCAGTTGTTGGAGCGGGATCTGTTGTCTAGTGAGACAAATTATCTAACAAATATTTTGGCCAGATTATTTTGTTGGAGGATTGCCAGTTTGTGTTAGTTTTTGGTAGCGTCAGAGGTGCTCTAGCCTTGAAAATTGGTGGAGAGGCTAAGGCACATGAGTTCTAAAGAACTTAGACACTGTTTGGTGAAATTCCACCCAGATTGTATTTTATTAAAATAATTAATATTTTTAATGGGGTTCCTAAGTCTAAACTTAGGGAAATTAAAATATTAATGGGTATTAATCAAAATATGGTTGAGAATGATATAGAAGGTGGATCAAGTCATGTTTTATTCTTAGTCGTTGATTAGAGACTTAATCTCGGCCATTGAAGACTCAACAGGAAAAGTATAAAATCCAGGCTTGGGGTTCATTTGGAAACACACACAGAGAGAACGAATTGGTCTGGAGTTCGATATCTGGGGCTAGAAGCTGAGAAATTCGAACTAAGTGATCATTCTACAATAGAGGGGCAGTGAGAATCCGGGAGAAGGATTTTGTGGAGAATACTCACAGAGAGGCGGAGAGAGCTTGCAGAGAGGTAGCGCAGTAGCTGGGAGAGCTGACGTTGGGCCAGTTCGGGCCCACGCAACCTTGATGCAGAGCCAGAAAGGCCAGCGCATAGGGGAAAGCTGCCTGTCACGCAGAAGCCGAGACTGCTGGGAGCTGCTAGAACAGCTGGGATAGCTGACACAGAGAGAAGAAGAGGTGACGCATGGCTGGCGCAGAGCCTTAAACGCTGAAGCAAGGCCTACGCAGAAGTAGCTGGGGTTTGCTAGTCTTGTTGCCGGATTAGCCGGAATTCTACCGGGTGAAGTGAGGTAAAACTCACTCAGATTTTCCGCCGGTATTTTCTCTATAAAGGATTGCTAGATGAGCATCCTAGATTTGTATTCAAATATTTCTCCTGCATAATAATAAACCCTCAGAACTGTTGCACCAGTTTTCCCACATTGGGTTTTTCCGGGGACTATTTTCTCCAAAAATAAGTGTGTCCTATGTATCTTGTTCTTTGCTCTGTTTTCTGTTTCATGAGATCAAATATTTTATTAGTGTAGATTGCAAAAATAATTTGCTTCAGTATTAGAAGAATAACTTGATGAATGTAATTTAAAAAATCAAGTAGGTGAAGTAGATTCACATTTGCTGTAGTAGGGGTTCCTTCAGTGTAGGAATTTTCACAGTTTTTGCATCTAGATTATTGTACTTAGATTTTGCTGTTGCAATATAAAGTAAACCCTCATCTGCTACACTGGTTTTCTCTTCAAAGTTTTTATGGGGAATATTTTCCAACATTATTGGTGTCATTTTTAATTTGTGCGTGCATCTATTTTATGAGTTCTAGTGTATTTTCCGCACTGTAATTTTATTGTGAAGAATTGCAGTGTGATTTATTCTTTGTTTTTTTGTAGCAAATAAAACGCATAATTAATCAGTTGGAAGAATAAATTTCCAGTTGCTACAATTTCAAGGAAATTCCATGGGGAATGGTCCCCTCGTCTTCTTTCCACTTGCACATCTTGGACATACCCCATCTTGACTAGATTGAACATTAAGCATCCCAAAACCCATCTTTCTTACTTTAGGCAAGGCTTCATAATGTAGATGTGCCAACCTTTGATGCCATAGCTCACTTTGATGATTATTATCATGAACCAATGCTCATAGAGGTCTTACATTGACTTGATAGAGTCCGTCAATTTTAGATCCCAACGTGAAAGCATCCCTCATGTGAGATTCCATGGGCCAAGTGCAGACCTTTCCTCTTATGAAGGAAACTCTCATCCCTTTATCTTCCAACGCAGATATAGATATTATGTTATTCTTTAGTCAAGGTACATACATGACATCTTGAAGAAGTACGGTTTCCCCATCCTCTAAATGAAATTTGATAGAACCAAAACCCCTCACAGGGTGAGTAGAGTTATCCCCAAGGATGATCTTTAGATTAGTTTCCCTCATAACCAGATTTGAGAGGACTTCCCAGTATCTAGAGAAATGTCTAGAAGCCCCATTATCTACAAGCCAACTATCACAATAATCTGGAGGAGAGGAACTAGAAAGAGCTGAAATTAGAATATATTTAGGTTGAGTAGCTATAATATCCCTAAGGAAAATTAACAGTAAATATGCAAAGAAAAATAGACAAAAACACCATGAAACAATAACAAGAAATCAAACCACAAATTGACACCCAAAAACTGTGCTGTGTACTCTTTTTATTAATAGGAAGAGGTGTACAAATAGGTGCTGGAATGAGTGCACCCGGGCTTGCTCTAGGCAAGCTAGCAAAGCCCAAAAAGACAAGTGAGACACCCTCCAAAAGTGCTGCTATGCTGCTCAAGTACTGCGTTGTGGATGCCCAGAAATGTGCTACTGCCTGAAAGGATCGGCTGCTAGGACCCTCTCCACTGCTTAGAAAATTTTGGGAAATTTAACCTGACCTCTCCTCAAGAAACCCAGAATAAACCATGAAAAGGCTTGGCCAAAGCTTGACCTCGGAAATTCATCCCTCTTTGGCTTGAGTGGCTCTATTGCTAGGCAAATTGAACCACCTGTAGAATTTGCTGCTAAATGCTCCAAAAATACTTGCAATCCCTCTTTAAAGGCTCCCCAGGCCTTCCCTCCAAGTTTCCACCTCAAACTCCAGTCACTCCTCAACCTCCCGGAGTGTCCCTACCTAAGACTGTGCAGTCTCTGCGCTACTGTAGCTCCCTCTCTGTTGTGGTACGACCTCACTATTGTTGGTATGATTTGAGAATAAGTAGAACTCCCTCCTTGAACTAGCACTTGAAGTCGACCAAAGCAAGGGTTAGGATCTTTGCTCGGAAACATCCCATGTGCTACACAACACATGCAGACTTGGCTCACTGCTCAAGCGTGCTATGTCAAGAGATAGATTCTTAAATGATAGATGAATGTGCAAAATGAGAGTGCCTCATTCCTTTTGTCAAGTTGCCTCCAAGATTCCCCATGTGGGCCCACATCAAATTCCTCTCACCAATTTTGCTCCAATGAGAGCGTACTCTCCATGTGGGCTGAAATTCCCTTGTGGTGGCCCCCACACTCCATCAAGGCCGCAATCTTTCATCGAACTCTAATGTTGGAGTGCCTCCTATATCAAAAATCGAATGTGGGTCCCCTAAGCCCACTTATCCTAAGTGTAGGAATATCACAGTCCTCCCTGCTAAAACGTTGCTTGTCCTCAGGAAACTGCAATGAAGGATTTTGTAGTATCTGCTCTCCCTCCCAAGTGGCATCTTGACTCGACAATTTCCTCCATTGGATCAAAAACTCCCTAATGAACTTGTTACGCAAATACCTCTCCTTGGTATCCAAAATGTCCTCTGGTTCCAGCACCAAATTCCCTTCATCGTCCATAGGGGGTAACTCTGTAGCTATAGTAACCTACTGTCGTAGTGCCTTTTTCAGGCAAGACACATAAAAATTGTTGTGCACCCAACTCCTCAGGGGTAGCTCCAGTTCATATGCTACCTCCCCCACCCTCCGATTAACATGATAAGGCCCATAGAAGCGGGGCTTGGGCTTCTTGGCTCCCTTCTATTTGAGTGTAGACTGTCGGTATGGTTGGAGCCTCGAAAACGCCAAGTCCCCTACTTCAAACTACCTCTCAACTCTACCCCTGTCTGCATAAAGCTTCTGCTGGTTTTTGGCCATCCGCATGTTGTCTTTCAGAGCCCTCAAGATATCTTGGCTCTCTTGTATCCAGTCCTTTGCCCTTGGGGCCTTGCTGTCTCCAAACATAATGTCAACAAAAGACAATGCATCATAACCATACAGAGCTTAGAATGGTGACATACGTAGGGACATGTGGTGCATAGTGTTGTAACAGTATCCACCCAAGTGTAGGCACCATATCCATGCCCTCTGTTAACCTGTCACATAGTTATGCAAGTAGCCCTTCAGCCACTGGGTAACTATCTCTGTCTGCCCATCTATCTGAGGGTGGTAACTAGTATTCGGTGTGAGCTCAGTACCCACCAACTGGAATAGCTCTTGCCAAAATGCACCCATGAACCGACTGTCTTGGCCACTGACAATGGTCTTTGGGAGACCATGTAGTTGAAACACCTCCTTGAAGAACAATTCGGCCACTTGTGAGGCCGAGTACTATGCTGGGATGGCGAAGAGGTGAGGATACTTCGTCAAGCGGTCCACCACTACGTAGATTCAATCTTGCCCTGTACTGTGGGCACAACCCATTAATGAAATCCATCGATATGCTTTCCCATTTCCCCTCCGGAATAGGAAGCGACTGCAATAGGCCCTCGGGGTGTGTTTGCTCTCCCTTTTTCCATTGGCATGTGTCACACTCCCGGATATGCCTCAGCACATCATCCTTGAGGCCCTTCCTCACAAAGTGCTCTCTAATGGCTCGTATGTCTTCATGAACCCTTGGTTACCTGCTAATGGTGAATCGTGGGCAAGCTAGAGAATCTTCTCCCTTGGTGGGGAGTTGGGTACCAAGTAGATCCGGTCTCGATAGTAGATCACCTCATTCATCACCCGATACTGGTCATCTGTCACCAACCAATCAAGGACTTCGCACGTGAACCGGTCCTTGAAGTACTTCACTCGTAACTGTGCCCTCCCATCTGGGGCAATGCTCATCAAACAGAGAGTGGCTAGCCTCTTGGACAATGCATTAGGCACTACGTTGTGCTTCCCTTTGACATAATGTCAAAGTCATATGCTAGGAGCTTGCGCACCCACTTCTGCTGCCTCTCCTGCTGCCTCTCCTGCAACAGTTTCTGCTCCAAGAAGTACCTAAGGCTGTTGTGATCTGTCTTGACTTTAAACTTGTGCCCCACCAAATTCTGCCTGAAATTGGCCAATGCATGCATGACAACTAGCATCTTGTTATCTTAGATGGAGTACAGTAGCTCATGGGGCAATAGCTTTCGTCTCTCAAAAGCTATGGGGTGCCCTCCCTGCATCAACACGACCCCCACACCCACTCCTGATGCATCACACTCCAACACGAAAGGCTGGGTGAAGTCAGGAAGTGCCAACACTAGACAACTACTTATGACCTTCTTGAGGCCGTCAAATGCCTCTTGCGCTGTAGTGGTCCACTCAAAAGCCCCTTTCTTCGTAAACTCTGTGAAGGGTGTTGCTAATTGGGAGAAGCTCTTCACTGACTTCCTGTAATAGGTGCAAATGCCTACGAAACCCCTCAGCTCGGTCACATTCCGGGGCTTTGGCCATTCTCGGATAGCCTGATCTTCTCCTCATGTACTTTAACATCGTCCACCCCAATGATGTGCCCTAGGTAGAGCATCTCAGTGAGCCCAAACTTGCACTTGGACAGTTTAGCATAGAATTGTTGCTCCTTCAGAATGTGCAATATTGTCTCAAGGTGCTACAAATGCTCCTCCCAAGTCCGCTATAAATCAATATGTCATCAAAGAACACTAGCATGAGCTTCCTCATTGCCCACGAAACACGTGGTTCATGCATGACTAGAATGTAGTTGGTGCGTTGGTCAGCGCAAAGAGCATAACCAAAAACTTGAAGTGCCCATAATGGCACCGAAATGCTGTCTTTGGGACATCTTGGTCCCTCACTTGGATCTGGTGGTACTCCGACCGCAGATCAATCTTCGAAAAGAACTTGGCTCCCCTCAACTCATCCATAAGCTCATCTATGCTTTGGATGGGGTAGCGGTTCTTCAATGTCTTCTTGTTGAGGGCTCGGTAATTGATGCGCATCCTTAAGGACCCATCCTTCTTCTTCACCAGCACAACTGATGAAGCAAAAGGGCTAGAGTTAGGTCTGATATGCCCAAGTGCCAATAGCTCATAGACGGCCCTCTCTATCTCATCTCGATATGCCTTGGGATGTTGATAAGGAGTGGTGATGATGGTCTACACTCTTGGATCCAGCTTGATAGTGTGCTCAAATCCCTGGTCAGGTGTTTGACCGGTGATATGTCCCCAAATACAATTGGATACTTGTCAAGAATAGCCTGTATCTCCAGATGTGGTGGCTTGGGCTTTCTCCCAGCCTTTGAGATCCTCAACTCCACAACCCACTCAATGTCTCCATGTCTCAAGTCAACCTCCATCCTGTGGGCCAAAACACTCTGTGGTGGGTATCTGGGCATTCCCTGAAGCAACATAGTCTTGCCTTTGGCCCTACAAACTCCATCTCCAACTTCCTCTAGTCGGTTGTGACTTTGCCAAGCGTATAGAGCCACTGGACTCCCAACACCACGTTGGTGTCCGGTACATCTACTACAAAGAAATGATCTGCCATGGAGTAGTTCCCCATGGTCACTGTCAAAGCTAGCACATAGCATGTGCATTGCATGGTTTTGTCCCTAGGCACAAGAACTGAGAATCCCTCAAACTCTTTAATTGTGATGCCTCTCCTCTGAACCAAATGAGCATCAATGAAATTGTGGGTAGCCCCACGTCCACCAAAACTAATATACGCTGCCCCTAAACAGTGCCTCTGATCCTCGAAGTCAAAAATTTGGGTACCCCATGCAGTGATGCATGGACCCCTCCAGAAGGCGCAAAGGAAAGTCCCCCTGGTTGTGGTGGTCGTGGTTCTCCCTCTTGAGGTGTTGCACTGTTATCTCCACCCCTCTTAAAATATGTCTCATCCTCTGCATCGCAGTCAGAGAAGACCTTGATGTAGTGGGCCTTGCCCGCTGTGTTGGAATTTCTAATTCTAACCCGCTAGAAATTCTTCTTGTACTATCTGGTTTATTTCTTTCTACTTGTTTAATTACTTAACAAGTTATTTACCATGTAAGAAAACAAGCACACAAGTGACAACATTATTTTTGGACCAATGTCCCTGGAAAAACCCAATGCGGGAAAACTGGTGCAACTATTTAGAGGGTTTTATTATTATGCAGTTTTTGGAATACAACTAGGGTGCCAGAAATGGCTCACCCTATGGAGAATTCCCTCGGCAGTAGTACCTCTCCTAGGAGATAGATATTCCGGCTGATTGATCATCGGATGAACGATACCATAGCAACAATTGCAACTTCCACTCCTCTGCGTCCCTCTGATAGGGACTGCGTCACCCTTCTTGGCTCACCAACTCCTAGTCTGTCCCATGAAATCCTCCCAGCGCTGCCTCTTGGCCCTGCGTCAACTCTACTAGCCTCTGCGCAACTTATGGAGCTTCTGTGTTAGTCCTTAGACCCTCTAAGTCACACATGCTGGCCTCTCCTGGTTTTGCGCAGCTCCTGGTTGCCTCTACGTAGCCCCTAGCTGCCTTTGCATCAACCTTTCTAGGCTCTGCGCTGTCTCTCTAGTACCAACTCTACTTCTATGCTATGTATTCACTGTCTCTCGTTGTTGATCATTGATTTATCTCTCATAGCAAACTCCGCTCTAGAGAATAGTATAACTGATCACTCTAGTGTGTTCTCGAACTAACCCTCAAGCCTCTTCCTATATTTTTCTCGTTGGTCCATCAACGACCGAGATTAAATCTCTAATCAACGGCTAAGATTAGATTTGGCTTGATCCATGACTTTTGGAACCTTTTAACCTAGTTTTATATTAATACCCATTAATATTTTATTTTTCCTAAGTTTAGACTTAGGAACTCCGTTAAAAATATTAATTATTTTAATATCTCCCAAATCGGTCAGAATTTGCCTAAACCATTTCTGGGTTTTGGAGATCTCATTCGCTTTAGCCTCTCCACCGATTTTCATGGCTAGAGCACATACGATGCTACCCCAAATCAACACTCCCTCTTGGCGAGTACTGTGCTCTAGTAATACTCCTCACTGAGTATCACCCTGATTATCCAACACCAGTCCCTGTGTTGATGCTAGGCCTCCCCGCCCAACATCCTCTGCACCGTTGCATCCTGAACTACTGCCCATGGCCCTGCCACTGCCACTACTGCATCCGTACGGCAGCTCCCTCTGCATCCATGCTGCTGCTAGTCCATCGTCCCTGCATTGCATCTGCACGGCATCCCCTCTCATCATGCTGCATCCGTACGGCAACTCCCTCTGCATCCATGTTGCTACTAGTCCATCGTCCCTGCATTGCATCTGCACGGCATCCCCTCTCATCATGCTGCATCATGCTATTGCACACTGCTACTGCACTGCAACTTAGTTACTGAGAAGTAAGTAACTGATCCACCCAACTTCTGACATCCTTTTCAGGCTAGAAACACTCTTGATGCTGAAGCTCTCTCTCCCGCTAACAATTGCTCCCTCAACTGACCTTTGTGTTGTTGCAACAACTCTCTACATCTCGCATCATTGCACACCTCTCTGTGCCATCCAACATTGGTGCAACACTCCCGTGCCTCTCGCACTGTTGCAGCCTGCTAGCTTTGCGCTGTCTTGGGACTCTTGCACTGTAGTACTCTCTGCTGCTCCATCCGCATCCGCCTCTACCTGTATCCGCCATTCCTACTACTCCTCTTCAGGTCTCCCGTAGCAAGTTATAATCCAAGAGGTTGGGTACCTCAAGGATCTTGCCTCTCATCACCTGTAGTCTGCCTGACTAGAACTCGATGTCCCCCCAACTCTTCTTTAGAGGTACATGATCACTCATGGCACAATCGTCATTTTCCTCGACTTCTTTCTCCAGCCTTGCTAGCACTGCCTTGGTCTCAAACGTCTCTCCCTTGTTCTTCTTCCTCAGACACTGGTTTGCAAAATGACCCAGTTCCCCACCGTGGAAGCACTTGACCTTGGAGTGGTCCTTCTTCTTCCTCTTCTCTTGCTTTCCTGTAGATGCTAGAGCCACATCCTCTTCTTCCTCCTTGATCCTGACCTCTTTACGGCTACTCCCCGCCTTGGTCAGCCTTCTGATCTCTTCTTGACGAAGAGATGCCCACAGTTCTTCCCAATCTGGAAGCTTTGACCTGTCCAGTATGCTCTGGACAAATACTTCCCAATCCTTGGAGATTGCGTTAAGTGCAATCCTCACCAACATCTCCTCATTCGGCATGGCCACTATGGAAGTCAGCTGGTTACAGATCTCCTTCAATCAACCGAGGAAGACATCTATCTACTCTCCCTTCTACATCTGGTATGACCGCAACTGATTTTCAAGTAACATCTTCCTCTGCACGGAAGTATGTTGGTACAATTCTTTTAGGGCTTCCCACATCTCATTTGCCGTATCCTTTTTGGCAATATGTGGCATCACATGATCCTTGACCCCATTAAGGATGATGCACTTTGCCCTGGCCTTTGCCTCATTGTACTTCTCATTTTTAGCTGGGTCAACTAGGATCGCAATCATTTTCAAGGCGAAGTCCTTGATGCGATATCTATCTAGAATGGACAAGATCCTGGCCTTCCAGACTACAAAGTTGGATGCTCCGTCTAGCCTATCCTGATCTCTCAGTCCATTCACGACCATCTCGCTGCTCTTCTTTTGACTCTTTTGAGTCTCTCTACTTCCCTCCTGGAAGTCCTCTGTTTGATTCTTGCTGAGTCTCTCAACTTCCCATCTGGAAGTTCTCGTTTCGACTCCCTCTGAGTCTCGATTTCCCTTTTGGAAATCCCTTTGCCAATGTCAAGTTGCCCCACTCTTATCGTTTGTGCAATTGCACCACTGATCCAGATTCCTTGCCTAGAAATCCGCCTCGGCAACAACTCCCTCCTCCTTGGTCTTGCCCTGTTAGGTACTGTTCTGACCACAGTACCCCACCAGCTTCGCTCCGCAAATTACCCACAACCTCCTATGCCCTCGCAACTTTAAGGACTGAGCCTCTAGGGTCTGCACAAGCCCGACATCGGCAAAATCTGCACCTCTTGGCTACAATGTCGATCCTTCCTGACTGAGAAAGATGACTGGGCACTGGATAGGTCAGGTCTGTTCCTCTTTGCCTCTGCACTGATCCTCCTCCTGGCTCGAACTAATGACGTAGGCCCTTTGCGTCACCCCTTCCTTGCTTCTTTCTGCTAGGAACAACTTTTGTCACTCGGGACAACTGTTTCTGCTGCTACTGCTATGCTAGTTGATGCCTTCAGTTATCGTGTGATCTGCAACCACGCTTTGATACCATGTTGGAATTTCTAATTCTAACCTGTAATATTTGATTTATTTCTTCCTACTTGTTTAATTACTTAACAAGTTATTTACCATGTAAATACTGAAAATAAACACAACTATAGTATCAACATCTATAGATCATCAACTGAAAGAAAACAAGCACACAAGTGACACCGTTATGTTTGGACCAATGTCCAAGGAAAAACCCAATGTAGGAAAACCGGTGCAGCGTCTTGAAGGGGTTTATTATTATGCAGTTTTCAAAATACAACTAGGGTGCAAGAAATGGCTCACCCAATAGAGAATGCCCTCAACAGTAGTACCTCTCCTCAGAGACAGATATTTTGGCTAATTAATCATCGAATGAACGATCCCACAACAACAATTGTAGCTTCCATTGCTTTGCGTCCCTCTGATAGGGACTGCGTCACCCTTTTGGGCTCACTAGCTCCCAGTCTGTCCCACGAAATCCTCCTAGCGCTGCCTCTTGGCCCTGCGTCAGCACTGCTAGCCTTTGCACAACTTCTAGAGCTTCTGCATCAGCCCTTAGACCCTCTGCGTCACACACGTTGGCCTCTCCTGGCTCTGCGCATCTCCTGGATGCCTCTGCATAGCCCCTAATTGCCTTTGCGTCAACCTCTCCGGGCTCTGAACCATCTCTCTGGTACCAACTCTGCCTCTCTGCTATGTATTCACTGCCCCTCGCTGTTGATCATTGATTCTATCTCTCTTATTAAACCCCACTCTAGAGAATAGAATGACTGATCACTCTAGTGTGTTCTCCAACTGGCCCTCAAGCCTCCTCTTATACTTTTCTCGTCGGTCCATCAACCGTCGAGATGAAATCTCTAACCAACGACTAAGATTAGATTTGGCTTGAACCATGACTTTTGGAACCTTCTAACTTAGTTTTATATTAATACCCATTAATATTTTATTTTTCCTAAGTTTAGACTTATGAACTCCATTAAAAATGTTAATTATTTTGATATCTCCCAAACCAGTTAGAATCTGCCCAAACCATTTCTGGGTCTTGGAGATCTCATGTGCTCTAGCCTCTCCACCGATTTCATGGCTATAGAACATCCGATGCTACCCCAAATCAACACGCTGTACATCTGTGGCCTGGTGTCCACGACTCCTGACAAGTGAAGCACAATTTATTCCTCCTGAGGTCTCTTCGGGTCTCCTCATTCAGCTGCCCACGCCCCTGATTGGCCCTTGATGGTGGAGCCTTGGTCTTTTCCCCCTCTGCTGGAAACCCTGTTTAGGGGGTGGTGGTGCTCAAGCCCTAGGTAGGGCATCCTGTAAATCTTGAGCTCTCCTTAGCGCATCTTGTAATCTAGTGGGCTTGTTGGACCTCACTAACCTGCATGATGGCTCTGCTAGCCCATCCACAAACATGTAGATTCTCCTAGACTCTGATAAGTTAGGCACCATCACAGACAATCACAGAAACTCTGAAATGTAGGCTTTTGCACTCCTGGTTTACTTGAGCCTTGTCAGCTCCCCAAAATACTCCTCTAGATCTTTCCTCTCAAACCACTCCACCACCCTCCTGGTGAAATCATCATAAACAGTTACTCCTACATGTCCCAACGTGGTCAATCCATGGAACCACCAGTCATGGGCTCCCCCCTCCAAATGCAACGTGGCAATCTTGATTGCCTCTCCTTTCGTTATTTGATTCAGCTAGAAATAGATATCCAACTTTTCGACCCATGCCTTGGCTGAGTTCTTGGAGCACCCATCGAAAGCTGAGAGAAATAACCTCCCCACAGTGCGTTTTAAGTCTTCCCCTGTATGTAGCCTCCTCCACTCTGTCCCTTGGGCCTATTGTTGCCCTTCAATTGGCAAAATTCCTTGAAAGTAATGGCCCTCCCAAAATCAGGTCCATAGGACTGATACTCCAGGAAATAGTCCCCATAAGGTGCCTCCTCTTGCTTCGGTTGCCCACCAGCTCCAAATTGTAGGAATGTAGGAATGGTGGACCTAGGGGGTGTGTTCTAAATCAATGGCATGTTGGAATTGAGAGATGCGTGGTGCCAGACCCTTCTCCATAGTGGAAATCCCCTTGGACTCCCCTACCCTTGTTGCCATTGCCATTTCACTCGCCCATTCCTTCAATGTTCCAAGACAAGTCTTACATGACCTTCAACAGGAGTTGGGAAAACTCCTTTTCGTCATCCCTTTTGTCTCCTTCATTGTCCCCCATATTGGCTTCTTCTACCTCAGGCTCTGTAGTCATAGGATCAGAGGTGATCTCTAACTGTCTTTCTTTACTTCTATACCTTTGCCTTCGGTATGTCACGTTTTGCTTATCCTTCGTTGTCATAGACTGTGCTGCTCCCACAGGTTGTGCCAAGTCTATGAGCTCTGATACCACTGTAATATCCCTAAGGAAAATTATCAGTAAATATGCAAAGCAAAATAGACAAAAACACCATGAAACAATAACGAGCTATCAAACCACAAATTGACACCCAAAAACTATGTTGTGTACTCTTTTTATTAATGGAAAGAGGTGTACAAATAGGTGTTGGAATGAGTGCACTTAGGTTTGCTCTAGGCAAGCTAGCAAAGCCGAGAAAGACAAGTGAGACACCCTCCTCCAAAACTGTTTCTATGTTGCCCAAGTATTGTGTTGTAGATGCCCAAAAATGTGTTGCTGCTTGAAAGGATTTGTTGCTAGGGCCCTCTCCATTGCTAAGAAAATTCCGAGAAATTAACCCCAACCTCTCCTCAAGAAACCCAAAATAACCCACCAAGGATTTGGCCAATGATTAAACACGTAAATTCGTCCCTCTTTGGCTTGAGTGGCTCTACTACTGGGCAAATCGACCCACCTTTAGAACCTGCTGCTAAATTCTCCAAAATGCCTGCAATCCTTGTTAGAAGTCTCCCAAGGACTTTCCTCCAAGTTTCCACCTCAAACGCCACTCACTACTCAACCTCCCGAAGTGTCTCTTCCCAAGACTGCACTGTCCCTGTCTTTTGTAGCTTCCTCTCTGCCGTGGTATGACCTCATTACTGCTGGTATGATTTGGGACTAAGTAGAACTCCCTCCTTGGGCTGGCACTTGAAGTCCACCAAAGCAAGGGCTGAGATCTTCGCTTGGAAACACTGAGTGTGCTGAACAACACATGTAAACTTGGCTCACTACTCAAGCGTGCTATGTCAAGTGACAAATTTTGAAATGATAGATGAATGTGCAAAATGAGAGTCCCTCCTTCCTCTTGTCAAGTTGCCTCCAAGCTTTCCCATGTGGGCCCACATCGAATTCCTCTCACCAATTCTACTCCAACGAGAGCATACTCTCCATGTGGGTCGAAATTCCCTTGTGGTGGCCCCCACGCTCCACCAAGGCCACAAACTTTCATCGAAATCTAATGTTCAAGTGCCTCCTATGCCAAAAATCGAATGTGGGTCACCTAAGCCCACTTCTCTCAAGTGTAACCATGTAATAAACCAAAATTGAGCAAAATTGACATAGTAAAATACTAAGTAGGAATATCACAA
The DNA here is from genome assembly GCA_000404065.3 of Pinus taeda. Classification (NCBI taxonomy): domain Eukaryota; kingdom Viridiplantae; phylum Streptophyta; class Pinopsida; order Pinales; family Pinaceae; genus Pinus; species Pinus taeda. The sequence goes on from APFE031340896.1 coordinate 65,938, forward strand.
TAGCAACTACATTATTTTCATACCTGGAGTTCCTTGACCTCTTTTGAAGATGATGGCCTTCTTCATGATCATCAGGAGCATCTCTTCTTATTCTCTCATCTCCTCTTCTTCTATCATTGAACTTGTTGTTGTTGTAATTGGACCTTGGAGCATTTTCATTTTTTGGGCAATCTTTGGCAAAGTGTCCATACCTATGGCACTTGAAACGCTTAACTTTGTCCTTCTTAAATCTTCTTTGAGAGTCCTTGTATGCTGGCTTCCTGAGTTAGATGGATCTCCTCTTGCTTTCCTTTTCTTGTCTCGAGCAACATATGTAGGTTGCCCCCCTTCATGCTTTTGAATCCTCCCTCTAGAGATCATGCTGGATTCTTCTCGAGTACATGTGCCAACCAACTCATCAAATGTCGGGAATTTGTCATTGTTGCTAATAGTGGTGATGAAGGTTTCCCAAATAAGAGGAAGGCCTTGAAGAGTGAGTAACACCATCTTTAAATCAGATATATGCTTACTAGCAATCTACAATTGATCCCTTAGTTGGGATGTCCTCATAACATAGGATTGCACATATTCCCTGTTGTTCATTGTAATGTCCTTGAGTTGATTTTTCAAGGAGCAGATATGATTAAAGTTGTTGACCTCATACATCCCAACCAACACATCATAGATGTCCATAGAATTATTCAATTTTCCAATGTAAGTAAGCAAATGATCTTTCAAAGAATTAATAAAAATTTTCTTGGCTTTGAGCTCAACTTTCTTATATTTGGACATGGCAGTGGCTGGAGCATTTTTCGGTGGTTTAGTTACTTTTCCTTCCACATATTCCAAGACATCATTGTCATTCAATATCACTTCGAACCTGATCTTCCTAACAACAAAATTTGATGAGTCACCCGACTTCTCTGTATCCTTGAAGAAGTAGACATCTTGGCCAAGTCAAATAGGCTCCTCTAGGTTGTTCCAAAGATGATTGCTTCAAAAGGTGATTGCTTTAGTCTCTTGTCTCCTTGGGCTTGTCTTCATCTTAGCTCTGATACCATGTTAAGTTTCCACTATTCTATGCCAACACAATCACTTAGCCCAATTCCTTCAACTAGCGATCATTTTTTTAAACAAATTTAATCTTCCAATAACAACGCGCATTTGTAGATGGAACAATAAATCCAAGATGCAATAAAGACAATCAAGATCAATGACAAGAGACAAGATTTGGTCAAAGACCAGTGAAATCCCCACAAGGGGGAAAACCTTTTCAAATTCTTCTCCTCTCAGATTCTCATCAAATGTTCAGTAGAGAGATACAATGTTCCAATTCATCAATAATGAGTCAAAGTCAAACCTTTGACTAACCAACAAAATCAACCAATCAATATCTAAAAGATGAGCCCAATAGTTAAATCTAGTTAACACGTCAAATTTGAAATTTTGGTCAAAGTCAACAACAATTGTAGCAGTCCCAAATGTTCAACGATCAACAAGGCTCCATAAGAGTTGGGTCAACAGTAAAAAGGTGCAGCCTTGAATGCTGGTCAAAGTGTAGTCAAAATAGTCCCAAAACAATCCTCTAAATTCAGTCAAAGTCAAAGTCAAAGTCTGTTGAAACCCTAATTGCGGAATTGTAGTCAATGTGGGTCAAAGTGCACAAAAAATTTCGCTCTCCTTGCCAAAGAATTCCACCTCCAAAAACAAATAAAAAACCCAAGTCAAAGCAAGTCAACCCAAGTCCAAACTCCCAAAAGTCAATGTTAGTCAAAGATGCAAGAACAAAAAAGTCAACATAGATTGTCTCTCCTCCTTGAACGTGTGAACTCGTCGTTGCAATTTCAAACTTGGACGAACCAATAGATGAATAGAATATGTGTTATGTGATGATCAAATGAGGTTGCCTTGATGTGTATTTATATCTTTCTTTGGAGACCCAATTATGCCTTTAGGCTGACCTATACTTTTGTATACATGTGGGCTTTTTTATTAAAAATAATATTTTTCCTTGACCACATTAAATTCTTCTAAGGGCAAAAAGGGTCTTCTCCAGATGAGGAAGGCTATCTAAAGGAGGGAATTTGTCCCTGAGTTGCCAAATTAACTAGAACACCTAATAGGATCATTTATTAGCCACTCCTACCTAGAGAGGTAACACTATTATATGATCAACATCCCAAATTTGGAAGGGAAGCCCCATATGAAGTCTCAATTGGCCCTTGGCTGACAAGCTTGGTTCACTTAAATGCACTGATGATTAATTGTACCTAATGGTGAAGATGCAGCACTGGACATTATGTGTGATTGGTGGGTGATTTTTATCATGGGTTAGGTAACTTAATTGGGGCCTAGGTACGCTAGAGGAGGATTATGAGACCCTATAGGTGAAGTGTTGAGAGCCATGGAACTCCTATCACTTGCAAAGCATCACTCTATTCCATGGGCACCTACAACACCCCAACAAACTATGCTTGGCCCCACATTATTCATGAGATGATGCACTTGTACCAACATTTCCCCTAGTCGGCTTAGCAGTATATACGGATTTTGGCAACTGACCTGAGGCCCAAATGAGGTTTGTCTCACCCCTTGAGACATGGGAGGGCTAGCACCATCATATGAGCCCTCAACATTGGAGCAAAGCTAGCTTATTCTATCACTAGGAGACCCATGAGACCCATTTTGTGCGCCAAACAAAAAACTGGGGTCCACAAGATGATTTGCATGGAGATTTAGGGGCCAACCCCTAGATCAACATTTATGGAGCCCTCTACACTTGACTTGGCATTGGAGGAGCCCAACGCATCTCCTAAAAGGGCCTACGCATGCACGACGTCATCATTTCTGTAATGATCCTAAATAAGAATACAATTGATATAAAGCAAATAATCTGTGCAGTAAAATATACAAACGAAATAAACAATAAACACCCATGGAAATGCTGCAAATAAGGAACTGCTGAGCCATTTTATTACTTTTTTGAAGGCAAAATACAATGGATAATAAGATGGTGCACCTGGGCTTATCTCAATGGACAATCGTGACCAAACCCAGGTGAGATAATGGCTGAAGGTTGTCCAATTGCTGCACCAATCTGCACTGTGCTACCAAGAAAACTACCTTCCTGCTGAAGTTTGAATGGCTGAGAGGTCCATCTCCTATGCCCATAAACAGTGTTGTGGGGGAGCGCCCCCCCTCCTTGATCTTGCTTCCAATCCGCGATCTGGGTGGGAGCGGGTCAGGGGCGCGCTCCCTAAAATTTTTTTCGCTCCCTGCCTTTTCGGGAGCACTTTGCCTTTTTTGCAATTTTTTTTTTGTAGTAATGTTCGAAATGCAATTTTTTTTGAAAGAAACAAATAATTTTTGAGTGGGCAGCTTAATGATCAAGTCTATGTCCCTAGTATTGATATGCTATTCATGGTAATGTTAAATTCTTAAAGTAAAAGTGACATTCTCCTTAATCTTCATTTTCATCCTTTTACTTAAATTTTTAACATTACAATGAAATGACTTAGGATGTTTGAGAGTGGTTCCAACCTCATTGGATTTCATATGGAGAAAGTAGAATTTTAGATTTCATTCAAAATCCAACAAACTTATGAGTTTTTAGGATTTCAGGATTGGGGGATTGCAATGTTTCCATTGAATTTTGTCATGTATTTGGGTATGGAACTCGTATTTAATCAAGAGCACCAATCCCTCTATGTACCTGGATGTTAGTGACATTGGTTGTCGAACTCCTCTATTATGACCCTCCTAAAAATGTATGCATCACTCAAACAAAATTTTGACTTGACATGCTATGCTTTTTCTATCTTATGTTAATGCTTAGAGGGTGATATTAATGACAAAGATCCCTATATAGATACAGAGGTAATGACAAAGATACCTCTAGATATTAATGCTTAAAGGGTGATATTATTGACAAAGATCTTGATTTTCCAACAAGACTAAAAAATTAGACATTTCTCGTGGTGGCAAGAGGCCCAAGCATAAGAAATAGATAATAGATTTACTTCTCTTTTGTTTCTAGTAGTTTTATACTATTGGAATTTTCATATTTATTTGATATTTTTTAAACATGTTGACATTTATGTTGAAGTTGCAATAAACTCATTAGTAATGAATAGAATATGATGCTCATGAAAGTTGAAGTGTTCATTTCATTTCATTTAATTCATTCATGTTAGATATTATTTTTGTAATGGTACACTTAGCTACAAGTACAACTTGGTGATCAATGATGTAAATGTTATATATTGGATTTTGAGCTTGAAACTTTAGATTGATGATCATGAGGACTCTATTTTATGTACTATGTACTAACTTGTGATGTGGTGATGAAGATTATAACTTCTAGATGTTTGTTTGTTATATAGTTCAATCTATGTTTTTTTATGTTTTTATATCTAATCATTATTCTACTGTTTTTTTGACATATATGATCAAAATTAAAAAATATATATTTTATATAAAAAATGCTCCAGGATTCGCTTCCAAACCGGGAGCTTCTGAAAATGTCGCTCCCGCTCCTATTTTCGCTCCCGCTTCCCGCTTTCGCTCCCACTCCCAAGTAACATTGCCCAGAAATTTATGTGTTTTTAACCCCGGACTACTTGGCCTAAACCCAGAAAAACCCAAGAAGGATTTTGGCTGGTTTAGACTTTTGAAATTCGACCTTCTTGGAGCCCAACTTCAGCTGCAATTGCACAACTCGGCCTGCCGGAAACTGCCTGTAAATCCTCTCGGAAATGGTCTCAAGATGCTGGGCTGACCCCTACTATCAAATCCCTAACTTCTTGGATGAGCTTCCAGCCTATGGCACTTGCTTCCAAGCTCCACGAAAACTGTTGGAATAGCCTCTGCACTGTCCCTAAGCCCAGCAATTCAAATTGTTGGAATGTTGGCTCTGCTGGCTCCAAACTTCACCAATAATGCTAGCCTATTGCTGCTCTCTCATTCTACTAACTCTCCCGGCCAATACTTGATCTCTGATAGCTCCAAACTCCCCCTGCGTAATTCCCAGCTACCTAGAAATACGCACTCCCTGTTCTGCGCTGAATGGAGGTGTTGTAACGCACCCCTGGAACTCCTGAAAAACTTGTGGAATTGCCTCTCTAGGGCAGGCACGAAAGGTTCCCCAAAGTAGAGGTTGAATCTCCAGCTTGAGAGATTCGTGGCTAAACAGTTGGTTGACTCAGCGAAACAGTAGAGCGAGCAATCAAGTAATTTGTTTGCAAGATGTAAAAATGAAACCCAAAATGAGAGTTGCTTCCTCCTTATAACTCCTTGGGCTTCCCTTGCCTCATGTGGCCCCCTCCATCCACCTATTCGACTTCCCTCCAAGCCATTTGAATGGCCCAGCTCAAATTCTCATGTGGGTGGCCCCCACATTCCACTAGCAACCAAATAAAGTCGAATTGCCTCCTAAGTCTCTCAGTCAAAAATGATGGGTTCTCTTCCTTAGCCAAAATTGTGCAAAATTGTGTAGCAGCACCCTGTTACAATTGTAATTGAGAAGGGACATGACAATCATCTCCTCCCAAATGTTGTTTGCCCTCAAGCAACCTCCACGCTGGGTGCTCCAATCTATGCTCACCCTCCCAGGTGACATCCTCATCTGGCAAGTACTTCCAATGCACCAATCCAATGCACCAAGAACTCCGTGATGGTTCTACTCCTGAGTTTCCTTTCCTTGCTCTCCAAAATGGCCTTAGGTTCCAAAACTAAGTGGCCCTCATCATTTAGTGGGGGTAGATCAGCTACTGCTGTCACCTGTTGTCCCAACACCTTTTTAAGGCATGAGACATGAAAGACATTGTGGATCATGCAACCCTGTGGCAGCTCTAGCTCATAGGCTAACTCTCCAACTCGTTTAATCACGTAGTTGGGCCCATAGAAGCATGGTTGTAGCTTCTCAGCCCCATTTTGCTTCAGCGTGGACTGCTTGGAAGGCTATAGCGAGAGGTATACAAAGCCCCCCTCCTCGAAATGCCTCCCTGTCTTGTGCCGATTTGCGTATACCTTCTACTGATTTTGGGTTGTCACTAAGTTATCCTTGAGAGCCTTGAGGATGTCTTGGCTCTCTTGGACCCAGTATTTGGCCTTTATGGCTTGGTTGTCTCCAAAAACAATGTCAGCAAAAGATAATGCATCATATCCATCTAAAGCACAGAAAGGAGTCATACCAATGGACATGTGGTGGGTGGTGTTGTAGCAGTACTCGCTTAGATCCAACCACCAAATCCAAGCCCTTTGCTGACCGGTCACATGGTTCCTCAGGTACCCCTCCAGCCACTAATTAACCCTCTCGGTCTGGCCATCTGTCTGAGGATGATAGCTGGTGCTAGGAGTGAGCTTAGTCTCAACCAATCTGAAAAATTCCTACCAGAAGCCTCCCATGAACCTGCTGTCCTTATTACTCACAATGTTCTCGTGGAGCCCACGCAATCTAAAAATCTCCTGAAAGAACAATTCTACAACCTGTGCAGCCGTGTATCTGGTGGGGATGGCGAAAAAGGGGGCATATTGTTGAATGTGGAGCATGATTGTTCAAAGGTCTTTGTTTCAGCCGGATATATACCCCAAGAAGTTTGTACACCCCTCCATGTGGGGGGGTGCGGGGGGGACTTGTTAATCTGGGCCGTTCATTAGGCGGATGATCTGACGGTAGAACTTATGTTTAGTTTAGGTTTTTTTGCTTTAGAAGGCAACCCCTCTCTTTGTATGAGGGCATTGCATTTGAGGCTGTGTAATAGATGTGTATTCTGTGTGCGAGAAGTAGAGAGGTGAGACTGTGCGAGAAAACAAAGGATATTACAACGAATTTGCTATAGGTTGTGTCTCTTCATTTTGTTGGATAATAGAAAGGAAGGACTGACTGTTCGGGGTGGACGTAGCCCAAACTGGGTGAACCACGTATATCTGTGTCTCTCTTGTTTTATGCGTTTTCTGTGTTTATATTTCTGCAATATTTTATGTGTTCCATTGCTCTATAATATATAATTTTCTAACAATTGGTATCAGAGTCGAAGGTTTATTTGGCTGATAAATTGCAAGAAAGAAGGGTTCCTCGTTCGAGTGGGAGCAATGGCGGAAGATGGTAAGTTTAGGGTCGAGAAATTTAACGGTCAAAACTTCTCGCTGTGGAAGATGCAGATGGAAGATTATTTATATCAAAAAGATCTATACCTACCATTGGGCGGAAAAACAAAGATGTCGACGGGTATGATAGATGAAGAATGGAACCTTTTTGATAGAAAGGCACTCAGAATAGTACGGTTGTGCCTCGCAGCGTCGGTCGCCTTCAACATTTCGAAGGAAACAACGATAGAGGGTTTGATTAAGGCGTTGGAGAAACTATATGAAAAACCCTCGGCCTGAAACAAGGTATTTCTTATGAAATGGTTATTTAATATGAAGATGTGGGAAGGTGGATCTGTTGCAGACCATTTAAATGATTTTAATACTGTTACAAGTTAGTTATGTTCTGTAGGGGTAAACTTTGATGATGAAGTTAGAGCTCTGTTATTCCTGTGCTCATTACCAAAAAGTTGGAATGGTTTAGTAATGGCCATTAGTAACTCTGCTTTTGGATCTAGTACTTCAAAGTTTGATGATGTTGTCGGTGCTATCCTTAGCGAGGAAATGTGACGGAAAAACTCCAGTGAGACATCGGGTAATGCTTTGAGTGCAGAGTCTAGGGGAAGAAAAATGGAAAAAGAAAAGAGCTCAGGATATCACAGTAAATCAAGGAAAGGTAGTTCCAAGTCCAGATCAGGGATAGTGTGCTGGAAATGTGGAAAGAAAGGACACTTAAAGAAAGACTGTAGATCTTAGAAGGGAAAAGAAGGAGATGCACAACAAGAAAACAATCATGAAGCAAATGTGACAGGTGAGGTGTTACAAGATGCTTTGATTCGTTCTTTCGAAATATTACTGATTCCTGGGTGGTAGATTCAGGGGCCTCATTCCATGCCACACCTGATAAGAAATACTTTCATGACTATGTTCAAGGAGATTTTGGACAAGTTTGTTTGGGTGATGATAAACCCTGTAAAGTTGTTGGAATGGGTAAGGTTTTTATAAAATAGTAGAATGGAAACCATTGGCTACTAAAGGAGGTAAGACATGTTCCAGATCTAAAGAAAAATCTGATTTCAACAGGGTAGTTAGGCGGTGAAGGTTGTGACAAATTTCACAGATAAAGCTTGGAAGGTCACCAAAGCAGCCCTGGTAATAGCAAAAGGTGAGAAGGTTGGTACATTGTATTTATGTAATGGTATTTCTAGCTTTGTTAATGCTTTAACTTCCAAAGGAGCGGATGCAACATTATGGCATCATAGGCTCGGACACATGAGTGAAACGGGGATGAAGATTCTTCATTCAAGGAATTTGTTGCCGGGTTTGAAGAATGTTGATTTGGACTTTTGCGAGAATTGCATTTATGGAAAACAGAAGAGAGTCAGATTTCTCAAAGTTGGGAAAGAAAAGAAGAGCAAAAAATTAGAGCTTGTGCATATAGA
>APFE031340896.1:82816-97120 GCA_000404065.3 Pinus taeda
CGGGAGTGCTAGTGGGTGAGATCAGGGACTCTGTCCCACCCCTCCCATGTAGCTCCATCCACCTGTACAACCCCATCACCCATATGTGAGTCATTCGGTCAAGCAACAAATATGTGCCTGCAACCATTAACATATCATCAGCATATAGTTAAACATATATGGCATATTTCAAGATCGATTTAGACTTTAAAACAATATGAATTTCATCAAACCAGGTGTCATCGACATGTCATAGCCAAGCGCCTCTGCTAGTTTCCTGCCATACTCAAAAATGATTAGCCACAAGGTTTCTCACTGTTAATCATTATCATAATAGCATCATTAATGATTCTTGGTCATTCACATCATTGTCCATCATAAGCTTGAGCTAACAGAAGTAGGTAGCAGAGGGTAGACATCCCTCATGGCTATCATCATTTATCATAAATGGAAACATACATATTCCTTAAGCCATCAACATCATAACATCATAGAAATATACCTATCTATCCAATTTATCATCATTATACTATTAGTAGAGCGCATACATATTCTTTACTACCCTCATCATAATTTCAGATACTTAACTATTTAAATGATGCAATCATCAAAATACTGTTAGATAAGATATACAACCATTCATGCTATCATAATATCAATGGAAAGCAAAACATCATAACCATGAATATCTCAATCGTTGATAATAGTGTCATGAGTCCGGATCCTCAACCTGAGGTCCTCAAAGAATAAAGTGTGGGCCTTAAGGCTAAATAAATGTTTGCGTCAAATCACAGTCAGTCAACTAGAGCGGGCACTACAAGTTGGGTCAACTCTCTGAAATGGGCCTCTGGATCTCTCTGGTCAAAACGCTCCACCACCCTCTTGGTGAAGTCCTCATAAGAAGTGACATTGGGATGCCCTAGGGTGACCAAGCCATGAAACCACCAGTCATGGGCTTCCCCCTCCATGTGCAACATGGCCATCTTGATGGCTTCTTGTTTTGTCATCCGGTTGAGTTGGAAGTAGGTGTCCATCTTCTCAACCCGAGCCTTAGTCGTGCACTTGGCAGTGCCATTGAAAGTAGGGAAGTACATCCTCCCAATGGTTCTCTGCAGCTCGTAGTTCTGGGTTCCTTGTCCTCCATAACCCTTGTTCTTCTCACTTAGCTTGAGCTTGTAGAAATCTCTGAAAGAGAGGGCTTCCTTAAAGTCTGCATCCATAGACTGCCACTCTCTGAAATAGTCTCCCATCTGAATGGTGTCTTTACCCTTGTAGGTTCGATTTGTGCCATTGGTACAAAAGAAGGCAGTGTAGCACAAGTTGGTCCATTGGTTGATGGGTGCTACGTTGCTGGTGAGGGGTGTTCGAATGGATGAGAGGTCCCAGAAGTTTCCCCACACAGAAACCCTCTAGGAGTGGTCCTCTCTCTGTTCTGGGGCTTGATCTCTTCTAGCATATCTTTCTGACCCTTGGCTAAGTCATTCAGGGCCCTCAGGAGGTTATCGAAAGCTATCTCTTCCCTGCTCTTGGGTTCCACCATGTCCTCCTCTTCTACCACTGCTTTCCCTCTGTCCTCTGTGTCTAGAGTAATCTCCAACTCTCTTTCTCTGCTCCGATACCTCTGCCTTCGGTAGGTGATGTTCTGCTAGTCCCCTTCTCTCATAGGAGACAATCCCCACAGATTAGCCAAGAACTAGGCTCTGTACCATTGTAATGATCCTAAATAGGAGTACAAGTGATATAAAGCAAATAATTTGTGCAACAAAATATAAAAACGAAATACACATTAAACACCCATGGGAATACTTCAAATAAGAAACTGCTGAGCCATTTTATTACTTTTATGAAGACAAAATACAATGGATAATAAGATGGTGCACCTGGGCTTGTCTGAATGGACAAGCATGAACAAACACAAGTGAGAAAATGGCTGAACTGAAGGTTGCCCAACTGCTGCACCAATCTACACTGCGCTGCCCAGAATACTGCCTTCCTGCAGAAGTTTGAATGGCTGAAAGGCTCACTTCCTATGCCCATAAAATTATGTGCTTTTAACCCCAGACTCCTCGGCCTAAAACTAGAAAAAGCCACGAAGTATTTTGGTTGGTTTAGACTTCTAAAATTTGACCCACTTGGAGCCCAACTTCAGCTGCAACTGCAAAACTCGGCCTGCTTGAAACTCCCTGTAAATCCTCCTGGAAATGGTCCTAATATGTTGGGTTGACCCAGACTATCAAATCCCTGACTTCTCGGATGGGCTTTGAGGCTATGGCACCTGCTCCCAAGCTCCACGAAAACTGTTGGAATGGCCTCTGCACTGTCCCCAAGACCAACAATTCGAACTGCTGGAATGCCGACTCTACTGGCTCCAAATTTCACCAATACTACTAGCCTATTGTTGCTATGTAACTCCACTAACTCTCCTGGCCAATAGTTGATCTCTAATGGCTCCAAACTCCCCCTACGTAATTCCCAGCTTCCCAGAAATATGCACTCCCTGTTCTGTGTTGAATGGAAGTGATGTAACACACCCCCAAAACTCTTGAAATACTTGTGGAATTGCCTCTCTAGTGTGGGCACGGAAGGTCCCCAGAAGTAGAGGTTGAATCTCCCGCTTCATAACAGTCGGTTGACTTAGCTAAACAGTAGAGCGAACAGTCAAATAATTTGTTTGCAAGATCTAAGAATGAAACCCAAAATGAGAGTTGCTTCCTCCTTATAACTCCTTGGGCCTCCCTTACCTCATGTGGGCCCCTCCATCCACCTATTCGACTTCCCTCCAAGCCATTTGAATGGCCCAGTTCGAATTCTCATGTGGTTGGCCCCCACATTCCACTAGCAACCAAATAAAGTCGAATTGCCTCTTAAGTCCCTAAGTCGAAAATGATGGGTTCTCTTCCTTAGCCAAAATTGTGCAAAATTGTGTAGCAGCACGTTGTTACAAATGTATTTGAGAAGGGACATGACAATTTCAACCTCTTTTGTGGGCTAATTATTATGTTTTTCATTGGCTATGAGGTTGGCTTGTAACCTCACTTGGTATCAGGCCCATTATTTTACAATTTCAGGGGCTCTTAGGCTAAATTAGAGATCATTAGACATGCATAAATAAGAGAGGTCATTTCACTCTCTCATCATCATCACTTGGAGAATTCAGACCTCATAGAAGAATTCACACTTGTTTACTTCTTGGCTATTGGAGATTCTTTGAATGCATTTGGATGTGTGGAAGCTATTTTGGATTGTCTATGGAGCCATTTCTTTGGTGAATGGATGGATATACTACATGTTATCGTGTAAGTGCCTATTGTTGAAGAATTTTATCTTGAAATTGTCTAATTATGGAATTTATGCTTCTAAATTAGGTTTGATTGTGTCCTAATTTGTTGAAAATAAATTTTAAAGTATCTAGTTGAGAATTGCATATGTTACTCATTTTATTACATGTAATGAATGTTTCTAGTGGAGGAATTCTTATAACTCTCCATCAAACTCCATTTATCATTGAGTGGGTAAATGTTGGAATTTGGATACCTAGGGCATCAAATTTCAGCCTCGTTAGCAACAAATTTGGCTTATCTATCACATCCTTGACTCCATATGCCCAAAGGACAAGGCACTAGTTCAAGTCATTGGTGATCAATCAAAAATTTTCTCCATAATTTTCTCTCAAAATTGGTCCTTTTAAGGCTAGGGCGAAAATCTAGGGCTTGCAACGAAATTTTAGGGAGGAGGCTTTTTGGTGATTTGAGAGCCTAAACATCAAGAGATAGGTCTAAGCTACCTAACTTATCAATTTGGTGGGCATCCACTCAAATTTCATCCATAAAATCTCTTGCCCTAGGTGTTGCTCCAAGAGGGGAACCCTTAACTTGAGGACTTTCTTGAGTGTACCTTGGCTTAGTTGAATATCATTGTAAGAAACCCTTTCCCTCAGGCCGTGACCTTGTGAATACCTATCACCATTGAAAAATCTCAAAACCTTAGGTTTTGAGCCTTCTTTTCTAGGGCTTTTATTTGGGAGCATTTTGTTTCTTTTAGGACTTGAACCATTATTGAGTCTCTCTCTGGAATGAGCTCTAGCTTGATCACTTTGTGTCTTATACCTAGCATATCTATTTTAAGTGATCGCCTTCCTATTGTGACTCCTCCCATTAGTGAAAGTTTCTAAAGAGCAGGGGGTTTTGGTTGAGGTGACATTGGGCCTCTACCCCATTGTTATCACTTTATCTAGCTTTTGTCTTGTAGGGTTTAGCTCTCCAAGGCCTGCTAGATTTTGTGGTAACACCTTCTAAACTCATTTTTGAGTATTAACAAGTTTCCCGCCATTTGCCCCAAATTTGACTTTTAATGCAAGTTTCCATCCATACGCCCCAATTTATCTAATGTTACCTATGTAACATCAAATAATGGGTTCCCCCCTTTACAAATGACTATAGCCTACAAGGTTGAATACGTTACTTCGTCCTTGCTTGGGTGATTTGATTGGAAGGGGAAATTACATTGAGACTACCATCTTGGCATCTAGGCATATGTATTATGGACCAATATGTACCAGAACTGACTTCTATACCAGCCAATTTGATAAATATTTGGAGGGTGTTTATCTGGATTCTGAACATTAGATGAATTGTTGAACTTGGTATTATTTGATGTATTGAAAGGTATTTGAAATTTTGATTTCTGTTTAAGTTTTTGAGACAAATTTCAAGGGCCAATTTTATATTATTGATGGATAACTTGTGTTTTATAGATTTTATGGGTGGAAATGCAAATTTTTTTTTTCTGCACATATTTTGCTGTGTTTTAAGGTTTTATTTTTGGTTCGATTTCACGGAGTCTTGAATTGAGTCTTCCCAAGTTGCTGAGGTGGAGTTCCAACCAGGTATATATATATATGTCTGCTTTTTCTATAATTTAATACCTCATGATTCCCCATATCCCGAAATTTTGAAGTTGTAATTTTTGGAATGTGTACCTATTACCCTTGTTTTCTGCAAATATAGGTTGACTGACATAGTGTAAATAATCTCTGTTTTTCCAGCCAATCGTGAAAACTGGTTGTTGTTGTTACAAGCTCAGGATTAAGATTGCAAGAAAGATTTATAGCTGACTTTTCTACCTTCTTCACTTGTATTTTGTCTCAAAAGAGACCTGCAACGTGTTGCTAATATAAATTTCTACTAGTTGCTAAGAAAGGTCTGAATTTTTTTGTAGCTTATGCACACAATCTCATCAATTTAAGAAGATAATTCTTGTATTGAATCTGGCACAAAATGTGACTATTTGATATTCCCATGAATTGCATTTATAAAAGGTTTTATGATTGAAATTAAGCTGAAGTGAATTCTGATTTCTCATAAATATATGCACTTTATCATCCACACTGGCTCACTCTAGAGTGGCAATTAGGGAATGCATTTTGTGTATAGCATGCTTCAACACATCTCATTGCTTGGCTTCTTGCTGATAAATCAGTACTCCATATCTATACTATATAGATCAGAGACTATAATTTTTCAGAATCACAATATGAAAACATGTTAAATGTTTCATGACAACTTGGTTTACATTTAGTGTCAAGTGCATCTTCCATGTTGATATCAACCAATGTGCTTGGTAGTTTGTATTGCTGAATGAATTACATCATGTCATTTATATTCTTTTGGTTCTGTTTTCTATGACAAGTAGCTCTTGCCTTAAACTTGTTTAGTTGTTTATATTTTGCTAAATTTTAACTTCATTGTTGTAAATTCATATCTTCCTTATTTGTATGTTCTTTTTGCGTAGGCTACAGAGGCTGGAAATATTTCTCATCTAAGGAGTGATATTGGAAATCAACTAGCTTCCAAGAGTCTTGATCTGAACCTAAGGTTAAGTATTTACTGTATTCACTATAACATGCACTTAATGAGAAACATTGAGCAGACCTTATGTTTTTCTGTAACTCTATGCCAACAAAGAAAATAAGGTAGTATCTTGGGTGTATCCATGCATAAATAAACATATGTTTAGCCTACTACATAACCATTAGAGAATTGAGAAGTATAGACCAAGGTAAAAATAAAGGGTAGATTAGACAGAAACTAGGTAAACTCAATGGAATTCTATGAAACTCGTTGTCAAATTGAGGGACCCATTTACAACATTTTATATGTGTGGTCATCTGAAGATTACATCTATTAAGAGTCCAGGAATGATTTCCTTAATGTAATGAAATATGATGCTGATGAGAACTCTGACAATTTTTTTTAGTAAGATAGAAAACTGAAATTAATGTTTTTGGAATGCATGTTTGATATAGTGGTAAGAGACTTTGTTATATCCATCCCTTGTTAGTCAAATGCCCTTTTGGCATCCAAGCTATATTGCTTTAGTCATTTTGGCTGTGTTACCTACTGCCACCTCGCTTGCACATTTAGGTTAGTGTGGGAAAAGTCCTCAACCCCACAAGGTGTGTTCTTGGTGGCAAACTCAGAGAAGGCGCTGTCACCTAATCCGACCTCTCTCTGCTAAAGCTCTCTCCTAGTTAAGTTAAAGGGGGTGGTACTTGAAAGGGTTAATAAAGTGAAATGTGAGGTTCTAGGGGACTAAGATTAATGGAAATACTTATCAAAGATAACTTGATTTCAAGATGTAAATAAGCATGTAAATATATGAGCAATGTTCAATGATTTATTCAAAAGCTGCAGAGTATAGACCCTTCTTTAAACGAATAATTGCTCAAAGTAAATGACAAGTACTTGCTCAAATAGAAATTCAAAGTACAATGATAAGAAATTCTGCAAAATCAATGTTAGATCAAGATGAACAAATAAAATGTCACTTGCAAAATACAAATGAAAATTGTACTTGTAAAGAATGTGCTCAAGTAGCAATGGATAATGACATCAAATAACAATAAACCAAATAATCATTCAAAATGACAAGTACATTATATAACAATATTGCAAGTAAAACATGAAATGCTCACAAGATAACTTGATTAAAATGATATGCAAACTAGCTATGTGAAATGCAATTATCTTTGTTAATTTTAATCTATATGTGTTAATTTTTTATGACAATGGTATGTTCTATGCTTAGAGCAATTTTACTTAAATTTGTTTATTAGCCCAATATCAATATCCGGTTCAGCAATCACATCATCATGATAGTAAAATGCAGATAGAACATAAACAATAATAGTAGAAAACTAGCCAAGACGAGGACATAAGATGTGGCACCAGCCAGGGACAAACCCCAATGTGGGGAAACACTTGATCAATTCTTCTTATAATTATTCAAAAGTTCAGCAGAGAGAGAGTACAATATATAATATTCACTTGCCCAATTACAGTGAAAATCTGATCAGTCAAACAACAGAAACATAAGGCCCTAACCAAAAAGTCAACAGGGCAAAATTCTTCCTCCATTTCAACTCAGTCAAACCCAGTCAACTTCGGCCTCCAACAGCAAGTCTAATCAGCCCAAGGACAGTCCAAAAAGGTCTAGTCAAAACTGGTCAACAAAATTCAACGCGGCAACAAACCCTAGCACAGTCAACCCTGGTCAAACAAAGGTCAAATTGCCTCAGATTTCGTGCCCAGAACTGCAGCTTGCTCAAACAAAAATCTTCCACCCAAAACAACACTTAAAACATGTCAACACTTGGTCAACGTAGGTCAAATCAGCCTCTTGCAATTTCGGTCAACTGTGGTCAACGGCTGGAACAAAAAACCCTTCCCTTTCTTCGCACGTGTGGAGAGCTGCCTATGAATTTTGTACCCAATCAATGAAGGAGAGAGAAGATTGTGAGTGAGTGGAGTGTCCAAATGAGGAGGAGACACAATGTATTTATATGCAAACATTGAGGATGAATTGTGAAATTTTTTGAATCTAACACATCAAAAACCCCTACTGCAATATCTGGTTTACTATCTCCAAATTGTTCTTTACATTAACAAGTTATTTAATAACATAAACATCGAAGTAAACACAATTGCAACCTTCACAAATATACAAATCAACAACTGAAATAAATTGAGACAACACAACGGACACTGTTATTTTTGGACAATCGTCCGCGGAAAAACCCAATGCGGGAAAACCGGTGTAGCATATATGAGGGTTTTATTATTAAGTAGATTTCTGAATACAACTAGGGTGCATGAAATGGCTCACCCTTCATAGAATATCCTTGGCAACAATACCTCTATCCAGAGATAGATATTTTGGTTGATTAGCAATCAGATGAACAATCTCATAGTGACTTCGGCTGTTCCTTGTGCTGGACAACGAAAGCTGCTCCATGCACTCCTCTGGAACTGGGTCGCCCTCTTCGGAACTGTGTCACCCTCTTTGGCTTTGCGTCAGCTAATCAGCTCTCAGTCTGTCCCACAGAATCACCTCAGCATAGTCCTTGAAACACTCTGCGTCACCCTCTACGACCTCTGCGTCAGCTTCTTTGGCCCTCTTTGTCCTCTACGCTGGCCTCCTTAGCCTTTGCGTCAACCCTCCTAAGCTCTGCGTTGCCTCTTCCGACACTCTGCTGTCTCTCTGATCTGTATCCTTCAGCCTTTGATCAAAATCTTTTGTTGAATTGCTCCTCGCTGCAGCTGATCACTCACTCGACTTCCTTAGAAAACTGTTGATTTGGTGTAGCATCAGATTTGCTCTAGCCACGAAATTTGGTGGAGAGGTTAGCGCACATGAGATCTCCAATACCCAAAAAGGGTTTGTGCAGATTCTAGACAGTTCAGGAGATATTCAAATAATTAATATTTTTAATGGAGTCCCTAAGTCTAAACTTAGGAAAAATAAAATATTAATGTGTATTAATATGAAACTGTGTTAGAATGGTCGAAAAGACATGGATCAACCCAGACCTAACCTTAGCCGTTGATTAGGAACTTCATCTCGGTCGTTGATATGTCTCAACAGGGAAAGCATAAGAGAAGGATTGAGGGTCACTTGGAGAATACACCAGAGTGATCAGTCATTCTATTTTCTAGAGCGGGGTTTGCTAAGAGAGATAGAATTAGTGATTGGGAGTTGCAGCTGAGGGGCATTGAGTACAGAGAGATAGAGAGGCAAAGATAGTGCCGAGAGAGCGGCACAGTAGCCGGGGAGAGTGACACAGAGCCAGCCACGACTCACGCAGGGCCACGCAGAGGCAACCAGGAGCTGTGTAGAGCCTCATAGAGGCCAGCGTTGTTGATTGAGAGGGCCAGAGGGTTGACGCAAGGCCTTCTAAGGCTGATGCAGACCCATCCGAGGTGACGCAGGGCCAGCGTTGGGCAGAGAGGCGCTGACACAGTCCAGAGAGAGGTTGACACTGGGGTTTCTGGGGTAGATTGCTGTTGAGGAGCTGCCAGAAGGATTATCCGCGGTTTCAGGCAGGAGATTTGTCAGAAACTGAGAGGTATTACTGCCAAGGAAATTCTCTATTGGGTAGGCCAGTTTCGGCACCTAGATTGTACTCTGGTATTGCTTAATAAGAAAACCCTCAGATAGCTATGCACCGATTTTCCCACATTGGGTTTTTCCAGGGACATTGGTCCAAAAGTAATGGTGTCATATGTTGTTTCTGTTTCCTTTAGTTGTTGATCTGTAATATGTTGAGCATGCACTAGTGTTTATTTTCAGTATTTACATTCTAAATAATTTGTTAAGTAAAATAACAAGTAGGTAAGAATAAATCAGATAAAGTGCATGGAGGGTTTCTAACTAAGTAGACTTAGAAACTTCAACACAAACCCTGCCCCAGAAAATGGAATTCTTGATCTCTCTTGGTGTATCTTCAACTGAGTCTCAAGCCTCTTCTTATACTTTTCCTAATGACGAATCAATGGCCGAGATTAAGATTAAGTCCCTAATCAATGGCTAAAATTATATCTGGCTTGATCCTCATTATTTAGAACTTTCTCACCCATATTATATTAATACACATTAATATTTTAATTTTCCCAAGTTTAGACTTAGGATCTCATTAAAAATATTAATTATTTTAATATCTCTTCATTCGAGTGGAATTTCTCCAAACGACTTCTGGGTCTTGGAGATCTCATGCGCCTTAGCCTCTCCACCAATTTTCATGGCTAGAGCACATCCAATGCTACCAAAAATCAACACTCCCTCTTAGTGAGGAATATGCTCCAGTAATGCTTCACCATAGAAACATCACACTGATCTTCTGCATCGGTACCTGTGCTGATACTTGGCTTGCTGCCTCACATCCCCTACATTGTTGCTTCCTGTACTGCTTCCCATGACACTGCCACTGCCACAGCTACATCTGTATTGCAACTCCCTCTCAAAATGCTGCATCTTGCTGCCCATAGTTTTGCCATTGCTAACTATTGCACTACAACTTAGTTACCGAGAAGTAAGTAATTGACTTCCACTCAAATACTGACATCTTGGTCAGTCTAGAAGCCACGTGATGCTGAAGCTACCTCTATTGCTATCCTTTGCTCCCTCTGCTACCACTGCGCTGTTGCAACCTCTTTTATGCCTCTCGCACTGCTGCAACCTCCACTGCACTGCTACAGACTTCTACACTCTAGAACTACCTTTCTTCTCCATCACACCTTGCTCCACCCAACACCTGTCATCATGCTACTATATTTAAGGGCTCCCGTAGCTGGATGTGATCCAAAAGTTTGGGCACCTCAAGGATCCTGCCCCTGCATGTAGTCCTATCGATTACAACTCTATGTCTCCCCACCTCTTCTCTAGAGGCGCATGAGCACTCATGGCACTATTGTCATGGGTCTCAACGTCCTTCTCTGCCTTTGCTGGAGCCGCCTTTGATTTGGAAGCTTCTCCCTTGCCTTTCTTCCTGGGGCACTGATATGCATAATGTCCCAGCTCCCCAAATTGATGCACTTGACCTTGGAGATGTCCTTCTTCTTCCTCTTCCCTTGCTGTCCCGCAAATGCTAGAGTCGCATCTTCCTCCTCTTTATTGACTCGAACTCCCTTACCACTACTCCTCACCTTGGTCAACCTCCTGATCTCTTCCTGTCGAAGAGCTGCCACATCTCTTCCTAATTTGGGAGAGTCGCTCTGCCCAAAATGCTTTGGACAAACGTCTCCTAGTCCTCGGAGACTGCATTAAGAGCAGTCTTGACCATAAAGTCTGGATCCGGTGTAGACCCCATGGATGTAAGTTGGTTGCAAATTCCTTGCAACTTGAGGAGGAAGTGATCTATCTCCTCTCCTTTCTGCATTTGATATGACCTCAGCTGATTCTCCAATAACATCTTCCGCTGCACAGAAGAGCACTGGTATAAGGTGGTCAACGCCTGCATCATGGAGGGTGAGTTGCCCTGTGGTCGATGTTGCTCTAGTAAGTACCCCAAGCCCCCCCAGAGCTCCCAGAGTTCAATGCATGCAACATGCAGGACCCTTATAAGAAGGTCTCTCAACGACTCCAAGTCGTTCAGGAAAGTCACAGATTTGACCTTTCCCTGGGGCTTTGACAAAATGGTTGCGACCTGTACATCAGTCTCAATGCAATGGAGCCTCCTCGCTCATCGACTGACTATATCCCAGATAAGGCAGTATCTGATGTCTATTTGCTGGAGCAATCATTGAATACAAGATTCCTCAATAATCAAATCCCTCGTCTGGTTGTCACAAAGAATCACAGTGGTATTCATCATGTGTACAAACAACTCACTGAAGAGCTTCCATAACCAGGCAACTTCACACAAGATCATACTCGTAGCTATGTATTCGGTCTCGGCAGTGCTTATAGCAACCAACTTCTGCTTCCTGCTCATCCATGATATCGAAGCAGAATCCAAAGAGAACCAGCATTGAGAAGTGCTCTAGTGATCCTCCACACTGCCTGCCCAGTAAGCATTCGAATAATCATGCAGTTTCATATTTCCAGCAGTGTATCTCAATCCATGAGAGATTGTGCCCCGAAGATATCTCAGAAGATTCTTGGCACCAATCCAGTGAGGCTCAACCAAATATGAGCTCACCATGCTAATTGCAAAACATATATCTGAATGGAAGTTCACCAAGAACATCAATGCAAATGAGTTTATGAAACTCAGAGGCATTTCCCAAATCTGTTCCATCATCACCACCATATAAATTCTGAAAATTAAGATCCTCGAGGTAGTGACTGGCTTGCAGTTTACCATTCCACATTCGGAATCCAACTCCCTCTTACTTCTGCAAGTGAGAGGGTCTGCACCAGTGAAAAATAGGTCATCCTCAGAAGTTGCTAGTATGAGAGGTCTATCATCCACAACCTTCGACCAATGGTTTGGATCAGTTTCACTCCTAGTGAATCTCAGCTTCATCAGACAACTATCAATCCTCTCATACTATGCCCGGGGTGTTTTGCTTCAAGCCACAAAGGGATTTCTTCCACCTGTATATATGAGATTCCTAATAATGAATCTCAAACTCCTCGAGTTGTTCCAAACCTGTGGACCTGCTACATGAGGGGAATGGTCCCCTTGTAGGATTTTCCTTTGGTGCATCTCAGATATGTACCTTCATGCTCTTCTTGAATTCAGGCATCCCTGTCATCATCTGACTCACATTGGGTAGGGCCCCATAAGTAGACCTTTGGTGTTATAGATGAGATATGTGAATTGACATGATCCCCAATGGACCATCCTACAACTTGGTACAAATTGCCAACCTTGAACTCAAAAGCATCTTAGAAAATTTTACTTTTAAACATGTACCTTTCCATCGATGAATGCCAACCTGAAACCTTTGACTTCCATTGCCGAAATGGGCACCAGGTTCTTCTTACGAACAGGTACATAAAAGAGATTCTCGTAAATGAATCGAGTTACCTGCATTCAATTGATGAATAACATTTCCTACACCCTTTCTGGGATAGGTGGCATTGGCTCCAAGTATAATCCTACGATTGTTTCCATTTCTGCTAAATTAGAGAGAGCACCCTTTTATTCGATGGAGTGCCTTGAAGCACTACAATCAATAAGCCAGATTCCCAAAGAATCTGAAGGAGAGGGCCAATGCAAGATAATGCTTCTTTATCTTATTAGAAACAACATTTGATTCTTCATACCTGGAGTTCCTTGCTTTCTCTGAAGAGTTAGCCGTTTCCTTGATGACCTGCATTACCTGTCATTCCTTTGATCATTGAAGATGTCCCTGGAATGATTGTTATCATCATCAAGTGATACGTCCCTGCCAGTCGGACACTCCTTCGCATAATGGCTGAACTTATTGAGACCAAGGCATCTGCCTTTCCTTCCTCCCTTAGATTCAGACTTCCTAATGAAGTGATCTTTAGGTAGGCCATCAGAAGTTTTTGCTGTGCCATTCTGATAATATACTCTGCTTCGACTTCACCCTTGGTGAATTTGAAGAGGGATGAGGAATCCATTGATCCTTTTGTCCTTTCCCAACTGTCTTCGGCGATTGCTCTTTCACTCTTGCTTGGGCTTTGTCTTCACCTCAGCTCCGATACCATGTTAGTTTAAGTATGTTCTATGCTAGAGCAATTTATTTCAATTTTCACAATTAGCTCAATATCTTTTCCAAATTAGCAATCACATCAACATTAAAGTAAACTGCAGATAGAACATAAATATAAATCGCAGAAGACAAGCCAAGACAAGAGGACACAAGATGTGGCACTAGCCAAGGAAAAACACCAATGTGGGGAAACCCTTGATCAATTCTTCTTATATGTTCTTCAATAGTTCAGTAGAGAGAGAGAGAGATAGTATGTCTACAACAGAAGTCAACACATTGACTTATCTAGATAAAAGCATAGATCATCTCTAAGAAGATGATATATGAGATCAATTGAAGACATGCTGCTTCAACTGATTCTCCAAGGTGACTCCTTCACCTATCGTTGTGCTGCATTTCTTCATCATATTGCACCTCACCATTCCGGCTGTTTTGGCTATTCTTGACAGTTCCGGCTATTCTCGGCAGTTCTGGCTGTTCTCGGCAGTTCTGGCTTCCGGATTTTGCCCTCCATGTCGGCTTCCCGGCAGTTTCGGTTGTTCTTGGCAGTTCCGACTTATGCTCTCTGCATCAGCTTTCCCGACAGTTTCGACAGTTCCAGCTTCTGCCCTCTACGTTAGCTTTCTCGACTGTTCCGGCAGTTTCGGCTTCTGCCCTCTATGTTAGCTTCCCTGCAATTTCGGCAGTTCCGGCTTTTGCCCTCTGCGTCAACTTTCCCGGCTGTTCTGGCAGTTCCAGTTGTTCTCGGCATTTCCGGTTGTTCCTGGCAGCATAGTTTTAAAACTCTGACTCTGACTCCGACTCGGCCGAGCAATGACTCCGACTCCGACTCCGAAACGGTAATGACTCGGCCGGCTCGTTTTCA
>APFE031340896.1:98222-114500 GCA_000404065.3 Pinus taeda
TTGACAAAAAACACTCTCTAAGCTTTCTAGATATGCAGCTCAAATTTACTAAGCAAAAACAGATTTATAGAGGTGAAAAAAAATACCTCCAGGCACAAACTGCCTCCTCAAGCTTGCTCCAAGAATCAGCTTCTCAATGCTGCTCCAAATGGCGGCCCAAGAAGCTCCTCACACCAGCTACAATGCTCCTCCAAGACTCCTCACTGCTGCTCCAAAACAAGCTCAAGAACTGCTCACTAACTCTCAAAGAAGACTCTCACTCAAATGCATAAGATTGCTATGAGAGAATGAGAGCACTTGGGTGAGTTAAATAGGGTTTGGGAGGGGGATATGGACCCCAAACTACAATTAGCAATATCACATAACTGTTTGAACTCCAAAATAACCATAAAACGAATTTAAAATCCCAAAAAAATCAGTTAAAATCTTGCATTAGCGTCCGGGTTCCGTGCCTAAGCAACTCGGCCGTTTCATATCGGACTCGGTCCGTTTCGGCCGAGTCATTGCTGAGTCGGCCTTTCGAACCGGGTTATGCACCGTTTTCATGCGGGGGCTATTGAAACGGACCAACTCGGCCGAGTCAATGTTGACTCGGCCGTTTCTTAACACAATGCCTGTCAGTTCTGGCTGTTCCCGACTGTTTCGACTTCTGCCCTCTAAATTAGGCCATCGTTATCCCTTAGGATCTCTCCTCCTACTAAAACCCAAAGACAAATAGAGAGGAAGAGATTGCAAGTGTGTTGAAATGACTTGGGGTTTATTTGGTTGCTGGTCGACCTTGACAAATTGTCTTATAACACAAATAAATTCATAACTCCATGAATACTTATTGGAATCGGATGATCTTTAGATCAATCCTACACCTCTCGATGAGAGGGATCCAAGAAAAAGATCAACTTCCATTAATAAGATGACCCACATGGAGTTTGTCCCTAGTTGCCAATTTTAACATAGTCCCTGGTGCTGCTTGGGTTGACATCAATGACAACCTCAAATCATCTTTAGATCAACATATTTTTCTCTGTAGGATTGCCAGATTTTGGCATCCAGTTGTACTCAAAATCTCACTGTTGCATAATAATAAAACCCTTAGTTGCTGCACTGGTCTTCCCAAGATGGGGTTTTCCAGGGACTTTTGTCCAAAAATAATTGTGGTAATTTTATGTGTGTGTGCTAGCATTTCTTCCAGCATTTTATTCTTCTGGAGTTTTAGTTGTGTAGATTGCAGTGAGATTTATTCATTATTTTCCATAGCAAACTGCAAATAAATTGTTAAATAAAATTAACAATTAGGAGAATAATTTCTAGTTGTTGCAATAGGGTTCCAGTTTGGAATTTTCATACTTTTGCACAGTCCCACTGAGGAAACTCGACCCTCCTGTAGCTAACTCTCTGGAACTAGAAAACTTCCTTCGGACTCACTGTCTCTACCCCTCTTTGTCTCTGCATCCCCTCTCTGGCTTGAACTCTTCCGATAAAATGTTGCTCTCTGGAAAATTGAACTACCCAAGTAAACTCGCTCTCCAAGTTTGCTTCTCCATCTACCCATCTACCTCTTCTTATAATCTCTAGTTGGGATTCCAATGGCCAAGATTAAAACTTAATTGATGGCTAAGATCATCTCCAAGTCGATTCCTGTGAGTTTCTAAAGAATTCTCACCTTTCTCAATTAATCGGTATTAATTAACCATTTTTCCTAAGTTAGATTTAGGAAATTTTTAATTATGGTCAATTAATTTAATTGAGTTATCTCTAGGTGGAATTTCTAGAAATGATCTTTGGGTTTTGGTGAACTCCTGTGTTTTAGCCTCCACAAAGCCTCGAGACTAGAACACGATTTGATGTTACGAAAAATAACACAAAGATCCTCCCAAGCACCAAGTTATCCCACCAACAAGATCTCTTGCAAATGAACCAAATTCTTCCAAGATCAGGGAAAATCAAACTCAGTCCAAGCAGCTTCAACTTAGAATCGTGGCCCTGCTACTTGAGTCTGCAATTTCGGCTTGCAACTCGCAAAAAAACCTAGACAACTTCACACGTGTGGACAAAAAAAGATGGTTCACCAAGAGATCTTCCTTCCTTCGACTTCTTTCTTTTCTTCTTGTCTTCCTCTCTCTTCTTCCTTCTTCGCTATTGCAAATCGAACTTGAGTGAGTGAGTCCTTCAAATGAGTCAAAGTCATTTTTTATAGCCTTCATGAGGGGTCGTATAGCCCTCTTCAGGCCGACTTCATCATCGTTGGGTTGACTTGGTGTTGGAGGATAAACTGGCTTTCTTGACTCAAAAGTAATTATTTTCTTTTGTTACAATGAGTCCCAATGAGACTATAATACATGACAAAATTTCTTCTTTGACGTAGAAAGCCCTAGAAGCATGAAGAACATGCTTTGACCTTGACTTGAGCACGAAACCCATGTTTTTACAAATAAAATTTATTTTTATTTTTATATACAAAATATACAATGTCATGTTTACAAAGGTCATTATGAACATTGAATCTAGTTACATTCTCCAACACCTACAACTTGCGTAGACCAACAGCGCGAGCAGCCAGAGAGGCAATGCGAGCAGGCCAAAGGGAGGTCGAGTTATTTTGCAGAGGGAGGATTTTTCCCCTAATTATTTTGGCTAGATTATTTGTCGGAGGATTGCCAGTTGGGCATACAGATATTGTACTTAGATTTTGTTGTTGCATAATAATAAAATAAACCGTCATCTGTTGCACCAATTTTAGCTTCGGGGTTTTTTTGGGGACGTTAGTCGAAAAATTATTGTCGATTTTTTGTGTGTGCATCTATTTCTCAGTTCTTCGTTTTTATTTTCTGCGGTGTTTTTATGGTGAAGATTGCAATTGTGAACTATTTAGTAATTGCCATGAACAATTAAACTACTAATAGTTAGGAGAACAATATCCAGTAAATTGCAATCAAGGAATTTTCACATTGTGGGCTAGCAAGTTGCAACACCCCCATTTCAAAATGGAAACAAATTGAAAAAATTAAAAAATGTTTGCTCATGAGAAAGTTCAAAATAAAAAGTTCGGTTCCTTATGAGGTAATGTTGAGTGAAAGGAGCAGCTCCTAACGAAGCAATTGCTATGGTGCATCTCATAAGCTATCTAAAAAGAATTGAGCAAATGGGAGTAGGTAGATGGACTAAAGTTGTCTTCAATGAAGGCATTAGTGAAGGAAAGAAAACATGGATGAGACAAAACAACAAATGGATGCATAAATGGAGTATGTACCTCAATGCCTATCCCACAAATAGCAAGGAGTTAAAGATTTTTGTTATGGAGAAGTTCCAGAAGCATGTATGGGGAAAAGATTGGGTAGAAAGAAGAAGTACTATGTTGAGGAATTCAACCTTGCTTGTGATCTCCAACAAAAAGATTACATTGGAGATAACATTCTATGGAGAGCAAAGATTCTTATTGCTCAATTAAGAACTAACTCGCATAAACTTCAGTGTGAAACGAGACAACGGAAAATACCAAAAGAAGTTTTGGAAGAACGGGTGTGTATTTTTTGCAGTTCCGGGGCAGTGGAATCGGAAAAACATTTCATTTTGGAATGTGATGCTTTCAAGGACATTAGGGACAGTTATGGAAATATGTTAGCAATGGTTTCTTGGCATTGTCTTTTCAGCGAGGGGACTGTTAGAAGGATGGGCCAGCTAATCATCAATTTGAATAAGAAAATGATTGAATTGTAAAAGGTGAAAAGCATGGAGGCTGGGGGTCCCATAGGCTATTTTTAGTCTTGTGGACGTTAAAATCTCATTCGTTCATCGCAAAGGGTTCACCCCCTTATTTCCTAGCTATATTTTCTAAAGTCTTCAATTTTGGCCATCCCAATCCACAATAATTCCCATTTACATTGTTGTTTCACTTCCTTGAATTTTTTCCATTCAATTCACCTCTTCTCTTGCTGGGCTGGTGTAAGGTCTTCATCAATAAACCATTTTCTCCCTTTATCTTCCCCTTGCCCCAAAGTATTTCTATCTTTGGCATTCCACAATACTATCTTCAGTGGGCAGACTTTGCCTGGATGTTTTTGGAGCTTTCCCATTTGCAATGCTGATTTGACTGAAGGGGACCACTCAAATACATCTCTAAGAAACCCTCAGGCCATCGTCGTTGGTTCTTCCTCCTCTGTGCCCTCTCAGATAGCTTTGACAATGACATTTGATGCCTTTTTCTGTCTTTCCTTTTCTTCATCAATTATTCTTTTTACTTCATGTGTAGTGACTATTTTGCTTGCCTCTGTTCCTGGGTTTGTCCCTACTAGTTCTACCCAAGATTTAGGGGTTTTGTGCTGCTCCTAATGTGTCGTTTGCACCAATGGCCTTCCTATGATGGCATTCCCCTCCTCTGGCTGCACTTTGTTCCCTGGACTTTCTGCTCTCAGTTCCAGTTGATTCAGATACTCATTTTCTTATTTGGAGTTTTCAAGTTTTGCTGAGAGGTTTTGAATAGTGTCCCGGTTATTGTTGGTTTTCTGTGGAGTAATATGCTGTTTATTTTGCACTGCTTGAGCTGCTGTTGCAAGGCTTGGATTACTGTCTCTGATGCCTGAACCTTGAGTTCCAGACCCTTGATAATTTCATGTTGATATTGAGTTCCAGTCTGGTCCATCTGAAGAGTAGATCTTCAGCGTATGAAATATCACTATGCTCATATTTTTTTCCAGAACTACTACTGCTATCATTATCGATATAACCTTTTCAGCAAACTTCAGCCAGGAAGCTTGCCTTCATTCCAACTGGCTTGCTAGAGAAAGGACTAGGTTCCCAAGAGGATAATTAGATAAGGGAAGGAAAGGGGAAGGGAGGGTTTGGGATGGGAGTCAAAAATAGAGGAGGAAGGAAAACGAGCAAATGAATCCACACGGTGGAGCAGAGGGAGCGATTAGTAGTTAAGTCTCAAGGGTGGAAAAGTAAGGAAATTTAAGGCACATAGGAAACGCGCAGGATGGAAAGGGTAGAGAACCCAGGGGAATTTTTGAGTAGGGGAAGAGAATTGTAAGGGAACTCTAAGGAAACGGAGATGAGAAGCCCTGAGGGAAATCTAAGGGAATGGAGATGATTGAGAAATGGCTCCCAGGTTTGTTTAATCTTATAGTCATCTCTGCAACGAATGCCATTGGGTTGCTTTTCGATTTCAATGGCTTCTCTAGTAAGTCTGGTTCCGTGTTAACATGTTCCTTGTGTTCCTGGATATGTTGCAAATTCATTGTGTGGCTGAGAGGATCTATTTCAACAATAAACCAAGTCTGGAATGGCATTGAGAGATTAGATTTCTGTAGATAGGGGGTTCAGTGCTTACTGAAGTCTGAATCATGAATATGGAGCAAAGTTGCTTAGCTATAAGAATTTGAAATGTTTGGTGATTTTCTTTTATTGTCCAATGCAACAATAATAAATCAGCTGTATTTGATAGCTGAAATTTATTTAAAAATTAGGATTGCGTTTGATTGCTCCTTGTTGGTAAAAATGGTAAGATGGTGATTTCCCTTTTGTCTTGGGAGTGATCTTTTCTATTCAATTTTATTTATACATTAAACCTACATAATGCAAGAAATTCAACCTTACACCATTTGTTTTTCTTATATTTTTTACTTTGAATGGGTTTTGCAGGCCTATTGGTGCTGTTGTCTATAACGTTGAAGAGCTAGCTAATAATGACATCGTTAAGATTAGTCTCCGCAGTATCGGTTCTGAAGACACAACTGAAATTTCTCAGGTTTGTTTTAACAGTAGTTTATTTTTTATATAATGAAATTGTATTATCTTGGTGTAGTTCAATATTTTGATCTCCATCCTATAGAAGAAAGAATAGTGTGTTCATAAGGGTGAAATTTAATTGTTTACGTTTATTAATGACATGAGAGATGACATTTTTTTGGTTATCATACACGTATTTTTATCGTTAATTTTACATCTTGTGTCTTAAGTTATTAAGAATGTGCATGTGTGAGTTATGTATGAAAGCCTATTCTATCTTGAATAAGATGTGCAATCTCTTATTTTGTTCTTGATATCTTCTCTCATCTCCCAAAATAATCCGAGTTCAAATCGGAGTATCCATTGCAATTAGGGAATATTCAACACAATACCTCTAATTACATTGTTTTGAATTTATGTAGGCATATGGAGGTGGAGGACATCGTAATGCAAGCTCATTTATGATAAATAGGAAAGAATTTATGAAATGGAAAGTATGAATTAACTTGAAAAAAATAAAGGTTTTCAAATTCCCTGGGAGAGAATTTTCCTTGCATCCAAACTAGCAAATGTTTGCATTTTGTGTAATATGATAGCAATAGGTTCCTTGTGTTGAGGAGAGTTAAAGCTCAAATTGCTACGTTAGAGCTATTGAATTATTTCCAATCTTATGGTGAATCCCTTATAATAAAATGTCTCTATCTATCACAAGATATGAAATTCGGTGCATTTCTTCTAAAGGTTGAAATTTTTACTAAGACTATTGAATTCTTTAACTTTATTTGGTGCATTGTAGGTACAACATAGATCCATATTAACTATGGATTTAAGGAGTTTCACGAGGAATAAATTCACGAGGAATAAAATAAAACCAAGTGTAGATATCATGCTGCTTAAAAGATCCTGGGTTAAAATGGATCTTTATTACTTTATTTTTGTATTTGTTGCTTAGTTCAGATTTTTTTTTTCTTCCAAATATCATTTATTTTTATTTTTTATTTTTTATTTTATTTTTATTTTTATGTTACATATACCCCTCACCCCAGTTGTAAGAGCACCTTGCTTTTCTCAGTTATTTACTTTGAGTCTTCCTTATTTTTCTCTGAAAAACATCGAGTGTCTAATAAGCGCACCTTCAATGAAGTAACTAATATAGCATCCAAGAAAATATTTTACCTTCTTTCTAGATCCTATTGTGAAATTGCATTTACTTTTTAAATAAAAGGAGTTGACAATAGAATTTGCAACTCTTATTTTCTGAGTGGCTTGTATTCAGTTGATATTTCATTCACGGGCTCAAAAATGAAGAGAAAAGGTGAAGACTCTGAAGGTTTGGCCAGAAATACAAGAAGTAATATTGAGATATACGGAGATGAAGCCAAGGTTGAGGAAGAAAATAACAACAAACAATACAAAGAGCTCTGGAGTTGAAGGTTTGGTTTGTAATTTTATTGTGTTAGTACACTATTCATCAAACATGGGACAATATACCATCCCCAAATGTTAAGTCCACTATTTATCAAACATGGAACACTGCAATAGCCCCAAATGTAATTATATAAAAAATTTGCTGAAAAACAACAGATTATTGTTAGATGATCAACTATCTTCATCATTTGACTAGAATAATTGATGTTCGCAAGTAGGCTTCCTTAGAACTAGTTGATCTAATCTAACTGGTTATAAAATGATTTCGGCCAATCAGTTGTAACTATCCTTCCAAATATATAAAAATGGTTATATCCACCAAAGGAAAACTACATGTTGAATTATATAGGAATTAGCACAAACACCTTTCTTATCATTATTTGTTATTTCATTCCTTGATGTATGATTGAATATGATGATAAATGTTCAAGTTGAGTATTGCTTCGTAGAGAAATCATGTGTTTCATTGCTTTTCGTATTGACCAATACGAATTCAATGAATTTAGGATTCTCAAATCCAATTGTTGGGGATTTCTATGGAGAAAGGGTCCTATGTTGAATGGGATTTAAAAAAAATTGATATCAGTTTTAGTTAAATTAATATCATTTTAGTTGTGGAATCAGTTATGATAAATTGTGTCTCTACTATAAATGGATTTGCTCTTTTGTACATGGAATACAATCTTCTTGGAGAGGGTTTGCAAGATTAGCTTCCTTCCTAAGGAATTTCCTTCGACTTGTGTTAGGCTTCATAATAAAGATGCTTTCAATCAACATGTTTGATTATAAATTTAAGACATTAATGCTTAAAATATTTTCTTAGTTGTATGTTATTTTCTATCCATAACAATTTAGATAAAAATTTCCCTTTCAATGGTTTAGAGAAAGATATCTACTACCTAAGGAATGGAAAGGTAAGATTGCTTTGCTAGGAGACTTTAATGCAAGAATCTCAAATATGCAAGCCATAATTCTAGCCAACATCTCTAACTCCAACCCTCTATGGCTAGAGGAGGATCTTGATTTGATATGCACCTATAGGAGAAGCTTCTAAGATTTTATTGATAATTTATTTAGTATGAAAATGCTTGCGTAGTTGCAATGACCTAATAATTTGTAATAATTTATAATAATGACCAAACTCCAACCATATGACTTACATCCATGCACTTGGGGATAATATAGTTGACAATGTGATTTCATTGATCTCAATAATTAATCTCATTTCTAACATTTGTATTTAAAAAATTGAACTTGATTTCGATCATAGATCCTTAGCTTTAGTTCTAAAGGTAGAGTTACATTGAAACTTTATGTAGAGTACCCACTACCACACAATCTAGCAGGGCCTTAGGAGGGGAGCCTATGGAACTACTAGACCAAGTGACAACAATGAGACAAAGACACACTGTTACCTCTGTCGATGTCCCTTACTCTTTATGAAATTTCGTTGATGGGAGGAGTCCCGGTTGGAGAGGAATCACTTGAAAAAGGAAGGATTAATGATCTATGTATGAAGTGATTCCACTAAGTCCATTTAAGGAGACGCACAACAATGGTTAAATGGTTCAATGAAGCTACTAGCTTTCTAAGAAAGACCTGGGATGGAGATCAAGACTTAAGGCTTGAGAATTGCATTATCCAATGGTCTTGCCTAAGATCAAGACTCCAAAGGTGAGATAGAATTGCATTATCAAGGGACTTTGTAAGATGATTTGACACCTCAAATAAACTTGTTACCCACTATTAGCGGGTGGCACCTATAGGAGAAATTCTCTTAGATTTGTCTTCAACCGACAACCAATAGCCCCTTGTAGCCACGAGATAGCTTGATGCGTTACCATTCTCTGCCACCTGAGCCAACCACTATGTGCCCTCACCCATCTATTATGATCGTATGTTTGAAGGGGGGCCTTCCAACCTCGAATGTATGGCTTTCATTATGTAATTGGCTATATTTACTTGATTTTTTGGGACACATTTGGACATGGATTAGTGGGGGGATTCAGCGGAAGGAATGGGCTTGGTTTGTACTCTTGTTCCCTTCTTCCAACTTGGTGGTTAATTTTGTATCCTAGTCCCTTGGGATCTCCTCTATTGGCTACTAGCTTTAGGAGTGACACCACATGGGAAACCTTTGATTTTGGTTGTGTGATCCCACTTCTCGACACCATATATCTCACTCCCCTCTGCTCATTATAAGCCCTTTTCACAAGTCCATATTTGTCCATTGAGTCCACAAGGAGTTAGCCTCCCCCTCGCTTGTCCACATGCTTGAAACGTTGCCTCAAAAGTTGATGCAATTGAAAAGAGAGTTGAAAACACAATTTGATCACTCTCAATAGGAAATGTACCACAAAATGCAAAAGATGGTCGGGACATGAGAATTTAGCATGTGAGAAAAAGCCAAACATGAGCTCTACCCTTATCATTATGGCCATCACCTTAGTTCCTAGGGCCCCTATGAGTGCCACTTGCATAATTAAGGAACCCATGATTGTCCCAACCCCTGGTGGGCGATGAACTACCCAACCTTAAGGGGGTATTCATTACTGTATCATACACATCATGATCTCATCCCCTAGGGCCCCAAGCAATTAAAAGAAAGAAAAATCAACAAAAGGTAAAAGGCATATGAAAAGGGTGGAAAAACAAAGGTCAAGGTAACTCATGTACCACATCTCTCCCTCCTACATCTATACACCCAATGTGTGAACTTCCCTCATTATAGCTACCATTGTACCATGGCATGTGGCTTGGAACCTCCCTGTTGCCCCAACTCGTTCCATCACTATTTCACATGACACTTTTCATTTGACGAATGTACCATGGACGTGTCACTCCCTTAGAGGTTGAAACCACCTAATAGGATCCTTGATTAACCCCTCTTGTTGAGCTTGGTGACACATGTACACTCTAAAGCCCATTAAGAAGGGCATGCATTATGAAGTGTCCACTTTTTCCCTTGAATTGCAAGCTTATTTACTCAATTACACTAATAGATTGTTGTGATGGAAGGCAAGGAGATGCATTGGATCTGATAGAGGATTGCTGCTAGGTCTCCATTTGGACTTGGTCTCCCTATACGGGATTCGAGCCCTCTAGAGGGTCGTAATGGCACTTGTAGGGTGCGCATTGAGAACCATGGGCCTCCTCCACAATAGAGCATTAATTTCCATGCCATGGGTTTCTTTAGTGCCACATATTGCTTTTTCATGGCCTAATTATACAAAGATGATGATGCACTTGGACTACATTGCCTATCTGGACACAGACTAGCACCTCACACTTGGCAGTTTATCTAGAACCTAGACGAGATTTTGTTTCATTTGTAAAGACATGGGAGGGCTTATGTCATCATTATAGGCCTTGTTGATGGAGCATTGATATGTTTGATCCAGTTGGAGACCCATGAGGCCATTGATTATGCCCCATAATTACTTAGGAGCACCACAAATGCTTTGCTTGGAAACCAAGGAGCCACCCTGTTGGTCATCAGTTTGAGAGCCCTCCTCTTCATTTTGGCACATGGAGAATATATCTTAGCCTTCGAATGGCCCTTTTGCACCATTATTCTATCATTTTAGCCTCATTAGGAAGGCTTGTTGTACACTTTTGAGCTATTTGTGGGCTTGTCACCAATAGGGTTGTTATTTTGCGTATTAAAGTCATTTTTATGGGCTTATTAGGCTTGTTAGACCAAATTGAATTCCTTAAGGCTCATATAAATAAAAGGAGAGCCTCATTTGTAACTTATCATCATTTGGATTTGGATTTCTCTTGTAAAATGAATTTAGACCTACAATTGATAGACGAAATTGGTAGTTTTAAATGCATTTTGATGTTTGGATCTTCACTGTCTTGTGTTGGAGCTTCTTATTGCAATTATGGTGGATGGATATAGTCATGTTTCCTTGTAAGTGTATTTTGATGCTATATCTTTATATCATCACCTGTCAAATATATGGAATGTCTTGTCATAATCTTGTTTATGCCCTAATTTAATGTGAATTATTGAAAGCACTTGGTTATTAAAGCATTACATGCATTACTCATTAATGAATGTGAATGAATGTTCCTAGAGGCTTGTCTTGTCTTGCAATCCTTGAAACTTCACCATTTCTTGCCTAACAAAGTATAAATTCCATTTGTAGTCGAATTGCTTCCTCCTAGGGTTAGTGAAAGCTACATAAGACTCCTTGGTAGAGTGAAATCCTTTCATCAAAGGGAATCTTGACTCCATTTCTCTCAATTGACTAGGTATTGATCCTAATCCTTCTTGATCAACCTAAAACATCTTATTTTCTCCCTTTCTCGAATTTCTTCCCTAACCCTATATGGTCACCTATGGCCTAGTGTGAATTGCATTGGAGAAATCGTCTTGAGCAGCGAGTTGGTAGGCTATTGTACTGGGGTGTCTTCTAGCTACCCTCAAACTTTGAAGCAATTCTCGTGGCTAGTTTGAGAGAAACCTCAAACCCTATCTCTAACTTGAATTCTATCCTTAAGCCTCTTTGGTTAGTAGCATTCCAAAGGTCGTACATTCTTAAAAACTCAAAGGAAGATAATTATACATTGACCTTTTCTCATTATTTCTTGACCTAGATATCTCCTAAAGATCATCTTATAGACCTAGGTCTTGCTTTGATTCTCTATAGGTCTATCTTGTGGTCCTAAACCTTTACATGGTGATTGTCTTACAAAACCCTAAGAAAGACCTAGCCTCCTTAGGAAGCCTTTGGTCTAAGAGTGTCCCTTATGATTGAATAACCCTTCCTCCTAGGTTTAGGCCTCCTCATAAGCCTTTCTTGGAGACTTATTATCCTACCTTTGAAGCAACCAAGTCGTTATCTGGGTCTCTCTTTTGAATGGGATTTAGAAATCACACCATACCTTGTCATTGATCTCATCATCCTTGTGATTTTTCCTTATATCGGGACTCCTCCCATCAGTGAAAGTTCATGAAGAGCAAGGGACACTGACTGAGGTGATAGTGGGCCTTTGTCCCATTGTTTTCATTTCACCTAGTAGTTCCCTCTTAGGTACCCCTCCTAGGACCCCTGCTAGATCATGTGGGAACATTGCTCTTCATTTTTCTTGAGAGACCTAGTAAGAGTTTACGCTAGACCTAGGGTTTTTAAGGATAAACATGGGAAGAATCTCCTTCAAGGTATTCTCTAGGTCAAGATAAGAGAGAGGAAAGAGTCTCTTATGGTTTATTCCATCGAATAATAGGCTCATACGGTCCTCAAGAAGGCCACCTTATCCAAGGAAAACTAACTAGGTTTCCCTTCTAGGGCACAACTAGGGCATACAAATTTATGGAGAAATAATCATGGAAATTTCCCCAAAATTTGAGATCCTCTAAAGGAAACACCAAGAGTTCTATCCAAACGGAATTTGAAAATTCCGCCCCTAAAGAGTTTTGTTGGTTGCCCTAGATAGAAGTCCAAGGAAAGAGGGGTTGAAATTTTGGAGGAGAAAAAAAGGAGGAGAAAAGAAGGAATGGTCACCAAACTTCTCAGATCAATGCCTAGTTCCCTGGGATATGGAGTCTAAGATGATTCAATTTTTGCCAAAATTGTTGTTAAGGAGGCTAAAAAATGATGCCCTAGCAACCAATCTTTAACATTCACCCACCCAAGGTTTATTGATTTTCATGGAAAGAAAACAAATTTTCATCCACTAGGAACATTCATCTAATTTCATTAGAGTAACATATGCAATTGCCAACCAAATAGCCTTTTACAATGATATTCAATAAATAAGGGCACAATAACATTAACTAGTTGCAACAATTCTATACATTAGACATTATTCAAGAGAAAAGCTTCAACAAAAGCACTTATAAGATGACAATAAGATATATCCAAAGAAAATCGAATTTCTAGCTTCCAAAGATATTAAAATACATCAAACAGTCTCCTCTAGCATCCAAGAGAAAAGTGTGAAGTCTTTTACAAGAGAAAGATCCAAGTGATGATGATGTGTTCTCACAAATGAGACTCATCTCTATTTATATGAGTCTTTCCTAATTCAGTTTAGCCTAATAAGCACCAAAAATTATAAAATAATGTTCAAATAACAAGTCTTGGTTACAAGCCAACTAAGTAGCCATCAAAACTTATGAACAAGCCATCCCTAAGTGGGCCAAAATGATGATTTCATAACAAAGAAGGGTCATTGAAGGGCCTCGTTGAGTCCTCTAGGTGCCATAATGAGAGAGAGGGCTCCATGAATGATGGACAAGGGGATGGCCACTTAATTTTTATTTAAGTCATCATGTGGTGCTCCAAAATTGTCGTGAGGCACAATTGTTGGTCTCATGTGTCTCCTAATGAAAGATAATTGTGTAGAGTGCTCCAAATGAGGCCTTTGATGATGTTGCTTGCCCTCCCATGTCTCAATAGTGAGACAAACCTCCTTTGGGCCTTGGATAAATTGCCTTGATCATGTTAAGTCGGTTGGGTCACACCGGTCTAAGTGCATAATCTCATGAATAATGTGGGGCAATGAAAAAATTGTTGAAAGTGATGAGAGTGCCCATGGTGTGGAATGATGCTAATACACATGATGTAGTCCCATGGCCCTCAACGCATCTCGTACAAATGTCAATATGATCCTCTAGTGGGATTGTGTTCAAAAGTGTGCAACAAGAAATGTTAAATTTAGGAAGTGCTAAAAATAGAACTGTTAAAAATAACACTTCTAAAAATAGCAGTTTGTCCAATGAGCATTTTGGCCACCTCGGGTGAGAGGTGAAACTACTAAAAATAGAATTTCTGGGTCCCTTCCTATTTATAGTAGTCCCTGGTCTATCTATAGGAAGTAAATTTGAATGTGGTCTTACCAGCAGTTTGGAATATTAATTAATTAATTCTCCATGAGTTAATTAGTTAAGGAAAAGCAAACTTGAAGTCTTTGTGAGAACATGCAATTATTTCTCTCTAATTGGGGAATGTGTCCTTGATTTGCTCCACTGATTGAGGAATTAAGGATGAGTTCTATATTGAGAGGATCAATTGACTTAGTTTAACTTAGTCAAGTTCAGTTAGATTAATTTAACAAGTTGTTAAATTTATGAGATATAGTTTGTTGATGCATGCATGCATGTGACAACTATTATTTTCAGATAACTGAGTATTCTCTCATGGATAACTGATGCATGGCAGTTCAGACAGAGACCCAGTTGAGATCAGATGGTGGGAGCGT
The DNA here is from genome assembly GCA_000404065.3 of Pinus taeda. Taxonomy (NCBI): domain Eukaryota; kingdom Viridiplantae; phylum Streptophyta; class Pinopsida; order Pinales; family Pinaceae; genus Pinus; species Pinus taeda. The sequence goes on from APFE031340896.1 coordinate 112,587, forward strand.
GTTCTGTCAGTTGCTAGGATATTTCTAGTAAGTATTCCTTGCATGTAGGAGGAACTTGAGTCCTCAAGTATTATGTAGTTGGACCTGAGGTTGACAGCAGGTATGATCAGGCCAATTTACATGTGTTTTGTAATAGGACTCCAATCAAAACTACGCAAGGAAATAGGAGCTTGGACTTGAGGTGCAGCCTTTATATATAGGGCTAGGTAGTCCATGAGCTACATCATCGTAGTACAGAGAGTGGGATAGCTTTTGAGCTGATTCTTTTTGTATGTTGTTGAGGATTTCCACTTGACTGATAATACAGTGTTGGGGTTTTATGCTGGTGCTTTCCCCGGTGATATATTATGTGTTATGTGTGATTGATTCCTTCTTATCAATTATATGTGTTCATGTTTGATGTTGCTCATGTTCAATTAAGCTTCCGCAAAGGTTATGGTAGATGTAGATTTAGTATTATGCTTTAGTACATTGCATATATCAGTTTGATCTGCAGGTGAAATTTCTACATGGTATCAGAGCCAAGTTGATCAAGGAAGAACGGTATACAAGAAGGAATTCGAAGTTTATTATTCGGGATATAGATCTCAAGTTCTTATCACATCTATTTCACCGATAGCGTTCTATGGTTTGAGGCTTGAGTTTACCCTTGATGGCAGCTCAAACTATATAGCTTGGAAGGATTGTATGGAGGCAGTATTGGAAGATAACGGTCTTAAGGACTTCATTGATTAAGAAGTCCCTAAGCCTATTGATGCAACTCAACTGGCAGAATGGAAGAAGTGTGTGGCTAGAGCTAGGCGAATTCTCTTCGAGGGAGTGCAAGATCACATTGTCTCGAGCCTCCATGGGAAGGAGACTCCATTTGCAACATGGAAAACATTAAAATATTTATATCAGAATAACAGTGATTAGAGGAAGCTGGCACTGAAGGACAAACTTTGAAAGATCAAATGTGAAAAGGATGAGACGATACCTATGTATCTGGCCAAGCTCATTACATGCAGGGATGAGCTTGCAAGTGTAGGGGTCGTGATAGCAGATGATGATATGGCGAGTCTAGCACTCCTTGGCCTTCCTAAGAGCTGGGATAGCTACCAAGACTCATTTAATGGAAGGGAGAAACTGCCAGATTGGGAACGACTGGTCGGATTTGATGCGGGAGGAGATCAGACGGAGCACTAGATACGGTTCTTCATCTATGGAGGATGAGGAGAATTGTGCCTTAGCGAGTAAGGCAAATAAAGGGAAGGAGAAGGTTTCTCTTTCCGAATCCAGTTCTTCCAATGGTGGGAAGAAGGTTGAAAAATCGAAAGTGCAATGCTTTCGTTGTCATGAGGTGGGCCATTATGCTGCAAATTGTCCACAGAGGAAATCCAAGAAGGGATCTGGGAAAGGATCTGATGGTGAGGCACTTGCTTCACAGTTTGAGTTGGATTTCACACTCTTCGCATGCATGGTTTTATCCATGGTGGGAAGTGGTTGGTTTCTTGACAGTGGAGTTTCTTTCCACATAACCGGAGACAAGAGTTTGTTCAGTACTTTGGAAGAGAAAGATCTCCAGATACTCATAGCGATGGGTAATGGTGAGAAGTATAGTGTCTTAGGTGTAGGCACGGTTATTTTTCAGAGGGATCATGGAACTTGCCTTACCTTGACCGATGTCAAGTATGTACCAGGATTGAAGAGAAACTTGGTGTCGATCGGAATGCTGGAAGACAGAGGCTATGATGTAGTCTTCAGTAAGGGAAAGATTTTCCTTAGACACATCATCACTAGACAGGTGAAGCAGATTGGTTCATGGGTTAACAACTTGTATGCTCTTGAGGTTCAAGATGCATGCAAAGCCTTGAGCAGCAAGGCAACTGATGGAGACTTGGTGGTTGAGAGGGAGAGTATATTACCTCTCAACAT
>APFE031340896.1:114520-144638 GCA_000404065.3 Pinus taeda
AGGGATTGTTGAAAAGTATGCAACAAGAAATGCTAAATTTAGGAAGTGTTAAAATAGAACTGTTAAAAATAACACTTCTAAAAATAGCAGTTTGGCCAATGAGCATTTTTGCCACCTTGGGTGAGAGGTGAAACTGCTAAAAAGATCATATTCTAAAAATAACATTTCTGGGTCCCTTCCTATTTATAGCAATCCCTAGTCTATCTATAGGAAGTAAATTCGAATTTGGTCTTACCAACAGTTTGGAATATTAATTAATTAATTGTCCATGAGTTAATTAGTTAAGGAAAAGCAAACTTGAAGTCTTTGTGAGAACATGCAATTATTTTTCTCTAATTGGGGAATGTGTCCTTGATTTGCTCCATTGGTTGAGGAATTAAAGATGAGTTCTATTTTGAGAGGATCAGTTGACTTAGTTTAACTTATTCAAGTTTAGTTAGATTAATTTAACAAGTTGTTAAATTAATGAGATATAGTTTGTTGATGCTTGCATGCATGTGACAACTATTATTTTCAGATAACTGAGTATTCTCTCATGGATAACTGATGCATGGCAGTTCAGACAAAGACCCAGCTGAGATCAGATGGTGGGACAATGTTCTGTCAGTTGCTAGGATATTTCTAGTAAGTATTCCTTGGATGCAGGAGGAACTTGAGTCCTCAAGTATTGCGTAGTTGGACCTGAGGTTGACAGCAGGTATGATCAGGCCAATTTACATGTGTTTTGTAATTGGACCCCAATCAAAACTGCGCAAGGAAATAGGAGCTTGGACCTGAGGTGCAGTATTTATATACAAGGCTAGGTAGTCCATGAGCTGCTTCATCAAAGTACAGAGAGAATAGGATAGCTTTTGAGCTGATTATTTTTGTATGTTGTTGAGGATTGATAATACAGTGTTGGAGTTTTATGCTGGTGCTTTCCCTGGTGATATATTCTGTGTTATGTGTGATTGATTCTTTCTTATAAGTTATATGTGTTCATGCTTGATGTTGCTCATGTTCAATTAAGATTCCACAAAGTTTATGGTAGATGTAAATCTAGTATTATGCTTTAGTACATTGCATATATCAGTTTGATTTGCAGGTAAAATTTCTACATGATATTAGTGAGCTAGCTGATTTGTAGAGAAAATTCTACAGCTTGGGCATCAATTTTGTTGCCCAACCCATGATGAAACCACCTATCAATTACATATAAGATCCAATGCATCTCCTCACCATCAAGTACAATAATTCAATAGTGCATCTAAGTGAACCAAGCTTGTTAGTCAAGGGCCCAAATGAGACTTCATAATGGGATTCCCTTCCAAATGTGGGGCTTTAAGCATGTAATGATGTTAACTCCCTAGGTAGGAGTGGCTAATAAACAACCATATTAGGTGTTCCCAACTCCTAAAAGGGAAAAATAGGTCCAAGGTACATCCTTCAAGTGATAGGGGTCATGTGAATAATGATTAGGTGGATTAGGGCAAGGGTCTCAAGTCCAAATGCCACAAGCTCAACGATGGTAATGATGAGGGATGTCCACACATTTGAGTGTATAGATGTAGGAGGGAGAAATCATGGTACATGAGTTAGCCTGACATTTGCTTTTCCACCCTCCTTCATTTTCCTTTTGCCTTTTCTTGATTTTTCTTTATTATTGCTACTTGGGGCTCTAGGAGATGAGAGCATGTTGTGTACGATATAAGTAGTTATTACCCCCTTAAGGTGGGGCAATTCAATGCCAACAATGGGTTGGGACGTGCATGGGTTCCTCAATGATGTGGGGGAACTCATGGGGCCCTAGGAACTAAGGTGATGACCGTGATGAAGGCATAGAGTTGATGTTTGGCTTTTGTCCATGTGCTATATTTAATGTCTCGGCCATCTTTTGCATTTTGTAATATTCTTTTTCTTTTATTTGCAGCCATGATATGCTTTTATCTTTTTTCTAGCTGCATCAACCTCTAGAGCAATGTTTATAGGCCTGACCTAAACATGTGGACAAGGGGAGGGGGCATACGAGAACCTTGTGGACCCACAGAGGTAAAATGATGAAATAGGGCTTGTAATGCACAAAGGGGAGTGAAGAATGTGAAACGGGAAAATTGGACCACATTACTAAAATTGAGGTTTCCCAAGTAGTGCATATCCCGAAGTTATAAGCCAATAGGGGAGATCCCACTAGACTAGGATTGAGGATTAACCCACCATTTAAGGTGAGAGAACATGATTACAGTCAAAACCCTTCCTTTTTCGAAGTCGCCCAATAATCTATGCCCAGTGTGCCCAAGGAAAAAAGAGCATAAGCACCCTATTGCATTGTCAGGCCAAGGGGTAACTCCTCAAATGAAATTGTGTTAATATACAAGAGGGAGTGACTGTTCAATTTCATCTCTCGATGACTCTTCATCTCCTCTATTATTTATTTACACTAATTACAATTGTTCACCTAATCCCTATGATTAGGTGTCAACATTCCCCCGTTGAATCTGAACGAATGTTGGTGAGTCCAAGCATCGTTTTGAATCTTTCAAGCTTTTCTCTTCCAAGCGCTTTGGTGAAGATGTCTACAATCTACTCATTAGTGGAACAATGGCGAAGATGGATTGTTTTGGCCTCAACATGATGTCGAATCAAATGATATTTTGTATTGATGTGCTTCATTCGATCATGGAACTTTGGGTTCTTGGCCAACTTTATTGCTGAGGTATTGTCAATCATGAGTGGAGTCGATTGTACTTGTTTTACCTGCAAATCTTCCAAAATTTTCCTGAGCCACACAATTTCTTTTATTGGCTCAGCTGCTACCACATATTTTGCCTCTGTTGTGGAATCTGTTGGAACTGATTGTTTGCGTGATCTCCAGGAGACAGCTCCTGATCCAAGACTCATATCATAACTCGAAGTAGATACCCCAGTTTTTTTGTCTCCATCAAAGTCTGAATTAGAGTATCCAGTCAAGCTGAAGTCACCCACCTATGTATACTTGATTCCAAAGTCTTGAATTCCCTTCAAGTACTTTAGAACTCTTTTTGCAACAAACTAGTGTCCCTCATAAGGCTTTTGCATAAACCTGGAGAGGGTTCCAACAACAAACGAAATGTCTGGTCTGGTAGTAGTCAGGTAGTTGAGACTTCCCACAAGCTGTCTATACTTTGTTGCATCCTCAAATTCTTTTCCTTTAATGGATGTGAGCTTTAAGTTTTGTTCATTGGAGTAGTCAGAGGATTGCATTCAGTCATGCCAAACCTGTTCAACAGGTCTCCAATGTACTTCTTTTGAGAAAGGAATATGGACTTCGAATGTTGAGTTACTTAAATACCAAGATAGTAATGAACATAGCCCAAATCAGTCATTTCAAAGCATTTCCTCAATTCCTTCTTTATGGATGCAATGTAGCTCTCATTGTTCCCTATCATCAAAAGATCATCTACATATACCACAAGATATACAATTGTTTTGCCAACCTTCTTGACAAACAAAGTTGCATCATCAAGATCATAATGTTTGAAATTGAGTTTCAGAAGATGCTCAGTTAGTTTTTCATACTAGGCTCGTGGTGCTTGTTTGAGGCCATACAAGGATTTCACAGGTTTGCATACTTTATGTTCATGTCCTTTTACAACAAATCGTTTAGGCTAGGACATAAAAACATTCTCTTTTGGATCTCCATTCAAGAAAGCAATTTTTACATCCATTTGATGGAATTTCCAACCGTTCTGAGCTGTTAGGGCAAAGAGTGTCTCGATGGTATCCCATTTTGTTGTGGGTGCAAAAGTCTCCTCATAATCCACCCCTTTCTTCTATGCAAAACCTTTTGCCATAAGCCTGGCTTTGTTCTTGTCAAGTGAGCCATCAACTTTATACTTGTTCTTGTAGACCCACTTGCAGCCAATTGGTTTGGTTCGCAATGGAGGATGAACCAGCTTCCAAGTGCCATTCTTTATCAAGGCATCATACTCCTTTTGCATTGCTTCTTTTCATTCATCATGAGTGATCTGAAAATGGAGCACTAAAGGCTTCTTGTGAACTTATAAGAACCTCTCCCACTTCCAAAGCTTAATTATTCCCAAGACAACTATGATTAACCAATGCAGAACTAATAATGTGCTTGACAATAAAGTGTGTGTTTATGTTTATTTTAAAACTATTTGTGTTGTAAATTGATTTGCCTAGACTGATATAAAACATATAACAATGAAACAATGCAGCAAATGAGCATCACACACAAAACAACAATATTAATTTGGAGTTCACCCAAAATTCTTAGGCTACATCTCCTTGAGCTCTAGTCAACTCGACTAGGCTCTCTGGGATTATGGCAATAGTACTTTACAAGCTCCACGCTCAACTCCATTGGTTTACCCAAAACTTAGTGGGCTTAGAACACCGTCTTATCCCTAGCTCTTGAAGCTCTCAGCTTTCTGGCTCTCGGCTCTGACTCTGGCTCTTGGCATTGGCTCTTGGCTCTCGCTCTTGGCTCTGGCTCTAGCTCTGGGCTCTGGCTTCTCTGAGCTCTCTCTCGGCCTCTGCGTGCATCAATGGTTCGCTAGACCTCCCAGTGACTTTTAGCAACCTTCCAGCGACCTTTTGCAGCTTGTCTGCTTGTCAATCGTGCTCTCTGGTTCACTTGACCTCCAAGTGACTCCAAAAACTCTCTCAGCTCTCTGTGCTACCTGCTTTCAACTTTCTCTGGCTCCTTTAAGGCATTCTTCCGGCTTTTCGGCTTCCCTAGCCGTTTCTTCGTGTTTAATCATTCATCTACGGCTTTGGCCCTTTCTTGCGCATTATCGGTTCAATTGGCCATCTGGCTTTGCGGCTTTGTGGCTTCCAAACGCATCATTGTCTGCAAAAACGCCCGCTTGTAGTGTGAGACAGTGATCAGGGGCCGTTATAGAGGATTTGGGGCCTTTTTCCAGGCAAAAATATGAAAATGGGCAAAAATCCCAATACACAGAGATTTCTCGAAAATACACTATCGGGTGCGAATTTCGGACTTCAAATATTATGGAATCAGCCCTATAAACCTATCGGGTCTGTCCAAATATCCCTTATCGATATCGCATGGCGTAATGGTCAAAAAACCCAATACACAGGAAATATAAATAAATCTCATGTTTCTAGACTTCAAATTTTATGCAATCGGGTCTATAGTCCCTTTCGGGTTTGCCATCCATCGTAATATTGTAATCGCATCGCCGCAGGGCCAAATGGCCATAAACCCATTTACATGGGAAATACATTGAAAATCTGAATTTCTAGATTTCAGATTTTATGAAATCGGACTTTGAAATCCCATCAGGTTTGCGCTTTATTGCTTATTGCAATCGCTATCGCATTAGCCCTGCTATCGGGGATCGCCGATTTAATCTTGACCGTTGATCTGATCCTCGATAGGACGATCTAGATCACATCGCATATCATTGTTGCATCAACGCTAGCATCGGGGATCATTGATCGATGTTCACCAATTAAATCTTGGATGTCCATTCCTTTCCCAATTCGGCAGTTGAGATTTCCCGTCGCTATCGCATATCTCATTTGGAACAGCCTGGGGGTTCTTTCCATTAACTATGGACTGTGCCAACCCGATCCGTTGACGCCGATATCGCATGTGGACCTACCCACAACCCGATATCTCGGAGATCGCTGTTCGGGGGTTCTTCCGCCTCCACTTAAGTCCTTCCCTTTTGCCTTTTTCTGTTGCAATTTCCCATAGAAGGCCTTTTAGGCCATTTTTTAAAGATTTTTCCTCTTTTTCAAAGGACAAAGGGTAACTTCTTTCTGTGATAACTTCTGCATTCGAGGTCTGTTTTAGCCCATTCAAATTGCAGTAGATTCAGAATGAGAAGATATACGCAATGGGACTATTTCCAGGAGCATCCTTGGACTTTCATTTTCCTCTGTGAGGAACACTTTAGACTTAGAATTCTATCCAATATCCATTTTGGATCACGTCTTCCCACTAAAGAACTTTGGTCTCCAAAAGACTGATATACTGATCTGAACAGTAAATGAGAGTAACAACACCCTCTTCTTTCAGCCTCCACAAACTTGCCTTGCATAGTGCCTCTGAACCAAAGCCTCTGACCACTTTCCTTCCTGTATGTGTTTGTCCTCCTGGGAAAAACTGCCTTCCTCCTTGCCTTCTTGCAGAACTTCTACTAAAATGGTCATATAAGGTAGTTTGAACTTCTCTGCCTTGATCATTGATCGAAGGTGGCTCAAACCAATGTGAAGTGACATCTGCTTCACAAAAATTTCATTTGTATCTGTTTGACAAGTTGTCAACAACAACTGTTAACAACAACAGAAATACAGACAACAACTGTATGGACTAAACTCCTGCTTCAACAAAAGAAATAGATTTCACATCTTATGAACACCTCCATGTCTTACATCTGCATACAAATGATGGACTAGATAACAAGCCCACAAAACATGCCTTTAAAACAAATGACCCTTCATGTCAAGCATGTAGAAAAAGACCATTAGGACTCTTTTTCCAAAAGATGAAACACTTCATTATTATCTCCATCTTGGAGACCAAGTTAACTTCTCCCAAGTCAACATTGCATTACATGCATGTCAAAGCAATCAACCCTGCAAGTTAATTACACATACATGTTCAAATACAAGGAAATCATCAGCATCCCTGTGTTCATGCACATCAAGCTTATGCATGCATTTCATCCTTCAATTTTCGCTTAAGCACACTGTACTTTCAAATCTGAAATGAAATATAATGTTGCAGTAATAAAGTGAGTCTCCTACTCAACTTCTCCATTCACCTTCTCGGTAAAATCCTGCAACTTGCATTCCATTAACAAAGAAATGCAAATAGATGCATCAATAGACATGCAATCTTAATTGGATAAGAACTCTAACCATTCCTTACCAATCCATTTCAAAGGTCTTTCCTTTGTCTGCACATCAACATCAACATGTGAATCATCTTGAGACACATCATTCATGGAATCTTCCTTTCCATTTTTTCCATCTTCTCTTTCCACCTTCAGCTTTTGTGGAAGCATTGTTGGATTCAGAGTCCAACACCTTTCAGCAAGATGTCCTTGCTTATGGCAGTAAGTGCAACTCATGTGCATCCTCTTGAAAGCATGATTTGCCTTGTCCAATGGATCTTTGGCTTCTTGCTTCTTTTCCTTCAAAAGTTTCTTGTATGTGGCCATTCTCTTCCAACATCTAGAAACATGATGGTTATCCAAACCACAAAATGAACATGCAATTCTTTTCCCATGCTTATATAGAAATTTACCATGCTTTACAAAATCAAAAGGAAGATGCTTAGAGCTAGAATTATACCTTTCTCTCTCACCTTTATTGCCTTCATGAGCAGGTGAAGTAAATGAAGAAGTGGCTCCCTTTGGAACACCATCGATCTCTTTAGGGCTATCAGAGTTTCCACAACTCTTTGGTTCAAGTGTGTGCTTCTGAACACTTGCAGCCTGCAAATGATGTTTCAAGCTATTGCATTCCTCCTGAATACAATCTTCACACTTCTAAGGTCGAGGACCTGCAATGAAACGCCTTTTGAGTACTGTTTCAATGGCCTTCATGGTAGCTTTGGAACTTCCTCCATAAGATTGTCCATAGCCAAGACCCAAATACTTAGGCCTTTCCTCAATCATTATTGGCTCAACGATACCTTGTGCATGTTTACCCAATCCTTTTCCTTCATAGCCCATCTTGGACATTAACTTGGAACCTATGCCTCTGGTATGCTTTTCAAAAGAACCAATATAAGCATTCTTAGAAGACAAACTAGAATGGCTTACCTCTTCTTCAAGCTGATACTTGACTGAGGATTCTTTGGCAACAAAGAGCTGTGACTCCAACTCATGCATCCTTTTCAGTTTCATATTTTCAATATGAAGTTGCCTCTCCATTTCCTGCAATTTGTCAGAAAGCATTAGCTTCTCTTCCTCCACGGAATTCAACTGCTCTCTAAGTATGCTGCTCTTCCTTCCATCCTCATACATTTCTCTCACCATATCCATCATGATGAACAAGTATTGCTTCATGTTTTCATCAAAGACTCTTGTGATGAAGGAGGAATTTGAAGATCCACTTGTAGAAGTTGTCATTATGCTAATGAACAATAGAACTTCAAACAAGATTAATAAAGAGCTTATTCAAGCAACCTTTCGCAACAAGCCTCTTATGCTTCAAGGATTGCCTTGAGGTCCTTTGGGATAGAAGAATGCCTTCAACCCTTCTTCCTTCTTATCCTTCCTGGACTAAGTTATCGATATCTTTCCCTTCACCTCAGCAAACTTAAACAATAGTTAGTCTGCAACAAGCATACAATCAATCAAACAATCAATCCTTGACTGCCCAAACACCTTTTAGACAAGCAATCTTTGCTTTATCAATCAAGAATTATGATATAACCTTCTTTGAAGGTGGGGTTAATCAATCTCAAGCTTTGATACCATCTGATCTGAAAATGGGGCACTAGAGGCTTCTTGTGAACTTACAAGAACCTATCCCACTTGTAAAGCTTAATTATTCCCAAGGAAACTATGATTAACCAATGTAGAACTAATAATGTGCTTGACAATAAAGTGTATGCTTATGCTTATTTTATAATTGTTTATGTGCTACAAATTGATTTGCTTAGACTGATATAAAACATATAACAGTGAAACAATGCAGCAAATGAGCATCACACACAAAACAACAAAATTAATTTGGATTTCACCCAAAACTCTTGGGCTACGTCCCCTTGAGCTCTAGTCAACTCGACTAGGCTCTATGGGATTGGCAATAGTTCTTTTACAAGCTCCACGCTCAACTCCACTGGTTTACACAAAACTCAGTGGGCATAGAACACCGTTTTATCCTTGGCTCTTGAAGCTCTCAGCTTTCTGGCTCTCGGCTTTCGCTCTGGCTCTTAGCTCTGGCTCTGGCTCTTGGCTCTGGCTCTGGCTCTGGCTCTAGCTCTAGCTCTCGACTCTGGCTTCTCTAAGCTCTCTCTCGGCCTCTACGTGCATCAATGGTTCGTTAAACCTCCCAGCGACCTTTAGCAACCTTCTAGTGATCTTTTACAGCTTTGCTACCTGTTAATCGTGCTCTTTGGTTCAATTGACCTCCAAGTGACTCCGAAACTCCTTCAGCTCTCTACGCTGCCTGATTTCAGCTTTATCTAACTGTTGCTTCGTTAATTGGTCTCTCTGGCTCCTTTGACGCATTCTTCCAGCTTTTCGGCTTCCCCAATTGTTTCTTTGCGTGTAATCATTCCTCTGCGGCTCTACGGCTTCCCTGCGCGTTGTCGGTTCGAATGGCCATCTGGCTCTGTGGCTTTGTGGTTTCCAAACGCATCATTGTTTGTAAAAACACCTGCTTGCAACGTGGCACATTGATCAGGGGCTGTTATAGAGGATTTGGGTCCTTTTTCCAGGTAAAAACCCGAAAATGGGTAAAAATCCCAATACACAGATTTCCTGAAAATATACTATTAGGCGCGAATTCTGGACTTCAAATATTATGGAATCGGCCCTATAAACCTATCGGGTCCATCCAAATATCGCTTATCGCTATCGCATGGTGTAATGGCCAAAAAACCCAATACACATGAAATACAAAGAAATCCCGTGTTTCCAGACTTCAAATTTTATGTAGTCGGGTCTATAAGCCCTTTCGAGTCCTCCATCCATCGTAATATCACAATCGCATTGTCACATGACCAAATGGCCAAAAAGCCATTTACATAGGAAATACATTGAAAATCCAAATTTCCAGATTTCAAATTTTATGAAATCAGGCTTTGAAATCCCATTGGGTCTGTGCTTTATCGCTTATTGCAATCACTATCGCACTAGCCTTGCTATCGGAGATCGCGGATCATCGATCGTCGATTTAATCTGGACCATTGATCTGATCCCCAGTCGGATGGTCTAGATCGCATCACATATCGCTATCACATCGGCGTTGGCATCAGGGATTGCTAATTAAATCATAGCCATCCATTTCTTTCCTGATCCTAAGGCTGAGATTGCTCATCGCTATCGCATATCGCATTTGGAACGACCTGGAGGTTCTTTCCATTAAATATGGATTGTGCTGCCCGATCCGCCGATGCCAATATCGCATGCGGACCTACCCTTGACCCGATATATAGGAGATCGCTGATCGGGGGTTCTTCTGCCTTTGCTTAAGTCCTTCCCTTTTTCCTTTTTCCGATGCGATTTCCCATATAAGGCCTTTTAGGCCATGTTTTTGAATATTTTTCCTCTTTTTTAAAGGACAAAGGAGAACTTCTTTCTGTGATAACTTTTGCATCCGAGGTCCGTTTTATCCCATTCAAATTGCAGTAGATTCAGAATGAGAACTACGCAATGGGACTATTTCCAGGAGCATCCTTGGACTTTCATTTTCCTCTGTGAGGACACTTTAGACTTAGAAGTCTATCCAAGATCCATTTTGGATCAATGAGAAGTAGCTTCTTTGAAGGAAGTTGGTTCAAAATCTATAGACAAATTCAATTCACAATCATAAGAAACATCCATATCAACAGGTGAATTAGAGTCAGCTACATCACCTCCATTTTCTCGGGTTGAATTTCTAGTTCCTGTCTTTCCAACCTCATCAGGATGAACACTTTCAAGTGTCTTTGTCAACCACTTTGGGGGATCTTTCTAAGATGGTCCAGTCTGCTCTGTTGATTGAGTTGGGACTGAATCATGATTGAGTCTCCCAATTTTGTCAATTACATCACTCAAAGTATCATTCTCTGTTGGAGTTTCATGCGGGGGAGAGAGTGCTTCAGAAGAAGATTCCATAGGTTGATCTAGTATAGGAATCCCCCCTTCAAGATGTGGAATCTGATTATCAAATTCTTGAAATGATTCTACATTTGCGAATCTATCCAAGCGATCAAGTTGCCGCTCAACAACATTGTCAGTTTTGGATGATTCAAGAAAGATTACTTCTCTAGGTACAACAAAATTTTTATTGACTTCATCATAGAGATGACATGCTTTGGAGGTGTTTGAATACCCAAGGAAGATACACTTACGACTTCTTGCACCAAGTTTGTTTCTATGTACCTTTCGTATCAAGGCATAACGGGTGGAACCAAAGACCCTGAGATGCTTTACCAAAGGAATATGCCCATACCACATTTCATAAGGAGTCTTGTTTCTTATAACATTAGATGGACATCTATTCTTCACATATACAACACATAGAACTGCATCAGCTCAAAAAATCAATTTTACATTTTTGAAAAACATCATGGGGCGCACCATATTTAAGATTTTCATATTCAGTCTTTCAGCTATTCCGTTCTGTCGGGGATAATAAGGCACAATTGTTTGATGTTTGATCCCATGTTGGCGAAGATAGTTTTTAAATTCATTTGAAGTGTATTCTTTTCTAATATCAGTGCGAATAGAACAAATATGAGATTGTGCATCATTTTCAATCCATGTATGAAAGTTCTTGAATGTTTGAAAAGCACCAGATTTGTTCTTCAATAAATAAACCCAACACATTCTGGTGTAGTCATCAATAAATGTCATCATATATTTATTTCCATTTGCAGAAGGAACAGACATTGAACCACATAAATCTGAATGAATGATTTCAAGTTTTCTATGTGCTCTGGCATGTGAATCATGAAAAGACTATTTGTTATGCTTTCCTAGAATGCAAGCATGACATTGCTTAAGTTTCTGAGAAATTGTAGGTAAACTAGTAACACCATTTTTCTTCAACAAGCGGAGGCTGTCATAGTTCAAGTGTCCAAATCTAGCATGCCATAATAAACTTGATGGAAATGTACCTTCTTCATAATGAGAATTGTATGAGAAATTTTGTGCACGAGCAGAGGTACCCTGCAGCTTGAGAAACCTTTCTTCTTCTATCCCCTTCATGAAAAGTGAGTGGTCTAATGCTTTTCTCACCTCAAGCTTGCCATCAAACATATGAATGGAGTGTCCTTGTTGGTGGATGTGGACCAAGGACAACAAGTTTCTCCTCAGCTGTGGGAGATATAGAACATGATGCAAAAGAAAGTCTGGAAGACCAGGCAATTTAAGCTTGATTTTGCTAAGCCTTGATGGCTTGAGTTTTGATTTGTTTGCAAAGTATACTACTCCATCAACATTGTCAATAAATTCTTCAAAAAAAATCTCTTTTAAAGGTCATGTGGCAAGTTGCTCTTGAATCAAGCGGCCAATCATTTTTCCAAGAAGCAAGTGAAGCATTAATTAAGTCTTCATTTACTCCAATATTACAGTGTGCCACAACATAGTGAGCGGATTCAGGTGCTTTAACTTTCTCTTTGTCATTAGTTTTACCTTTGGGTTGGTTTCTTTCCTGCTCAATTCTGTCCCAAGGCAACTTGCATGTGGTTGGATCCTGTGATCCATCTCTTTTGCAATGTATGCAGTGCAAATCTGACTTTTCTCCTTGAGAGTGTCTGCCCCCCCTGCCTCTGAAATTTTTTCCTCTTCCTCTTTGACCACCTCTTCCTCTGGAAGAATATTGAGTAAGATTCTTCTCTCTATGTGCAAGACACAACCTCTTCAAAAGACTAAGGAGTTGTCTTCTTCCCAAAAGTTTTTTCTCTTTCAGCAAATTTTTTCACAAGGGAGTCAAAGTTAATATCTTTCAGGTTTCCATTTGATTGCAATGACTCAAGATAATTGGATTAAGTGGGATAAAGTGCCTTGAGAAAATCTATTAGAGGAATGTCCAATTCAACATTAGTGACTTTGATATCATGCATAATAGATTTTACTGTTGATGCAAGAGCAAGAGGATTATCATTTTGTAATTCAAGGGTGAACAATTTAATCATGAGTTGAACAACTTCAAGTGCAGAGTGTGAGTCATAGAGTTCCTTTAGTTTTTGTAACGCTTCAAAATCACTTGAAAATGGTGAAATATGGTGACTCACCTCTTCATTTATTGATGCTGCAATTAATGCATAAGCCTTGGCTGTTCTTATTTTCCCAAATGGCGAATTCCTTGTCTGAGGTAGGTTGTTCTGGCTCTTTGTCTCTGTTTCCAACACACACTCCTTTCCACGGCTCATTAAAAATGAGAGTGTGTTTGATTTTCTGCGACCATTCTGGATAGTTCTCCTTCCCGGTGAGAACCACTCCCACAATAGATATCAATGAATGCATTTTAAGAAAAAAATGTACCCTGCTGCCAATATATAAAACATGCACTTTTTCACATCTTTCAATGATTTAGTTAATGGGATTTGTCACGTCTTTGACAAGTATGAGTATCAATATGTTCTTAATTAAATCGATCAACTTAGAATAGAACCCAATGAATCTCTTGAAAATTTCATTGATTGATTCCTTCATCTTTGTTAAGAATTCCCAGATAAGGACATGGACAAGAAATTCCTCGATGAGAAATTATATTTCTTAGTGTGGATGTCCAGGAAATATTTTGAATCTAATTCATCATGTCCTCCTGATCCAAAATAGTTTTAACATCCCGGGGAAGAACTGGACCTGCCTTTCGTTCCATGTCCTCATCATTTTGATGTTCCTTGTTTTGAACCTCAATCGATCATTGAATTGGAAGGTCAATTAGCAGATGAAGAATTATTTCTTCTCTCTCACCTTTCCCCTGATGGTGATTCATCTATTCTTATCAATAAACCACCTTCTAATCTTGATATTCTACCAGTCAATCTTCCATCCATTAATCAAGTTGAACCCTTGGATGACCATGACCTCGATGATTTCATTTTCTTTGAATTATATGGTCATGATTGTTCGAGTAATATGGAGGAATCTTTTTTCTTACATGAAGATTTTGATTTGCAGCAATTCCAAATGGAGTCTCATGAAATTAACAACGATTTTCTTTCAGGTATATATCTGTTTGATCAATAAATGATATGTTTATCATCAAAGATTTTTGTAGCAATCTTGAAAATTTTCCTTTCATTGAATCTCATGATTTAAATATCGACTCTTATTTTGATAATAAGTTGACCATGTTTTCCTAGATTTATTATTAATCTTGTCAGGATTTAAAGCCAAGTTAGGTGAGTAGGAAACTTCAACCTACACTAATGGTTTTGTTAGGTTCCTGTCACCATGAAGATATTTTTGATTTTGGCCAATTTATGATTCTTTTGCACAACTTTATCATTCAGGTTATCACATGGGATGTTGAATCTCTCCTGAGGGATGCTTATTTTATTCACGTAAAATTCTTCAATCCCCAGGGGAGGAAAATTAATTTGACTATCAAACTTCCACTGTTACACCCCATTTTAAGAAAATTTGTAATTTAAAATGAATCTTTTTCATCATCCATCAAATAATATCACGTGCATGATAACTTGGATTGTGATCAACCTAATAACAGTTCTTATGACACAGATCTATCCTTATTCAATCTTTCCTATCTATCTCTCCCTAAAGGTTGCTTCCATGATCCCATTGTAGACTCACTAAAATTTTCTTTGCAGTCCAGAACCATGTCTCATGGCTTATACTCTCACACTTTTCACAAAATCTTGTATGACCATAGGATGGGTATTTTGTTGTTATTGTGGATTTTATCGCTTGAAAGAGCAGTCGAGTGTAACACACCATTGTGGTTACACTTCTTGTTTCTATCAGTCAGTGCAGATGTTTAAACGGTTTCTCTTGTTCACTAAATTGCTTTCTATTTTGATTTTCCACGATTACATCTTATGGTCTAAAGGTCAGGAGCAAGTTCTTTGGATGCAATGGAAGTTTCACTTTTACATGACCCAACCTTGTCATTATTTAGTTTAGTTTAGGATATGTTGCATGTAGTTAAATGCACTGCATTCGTATTGTGTGTTTTTGGTCCTTCATGTTTCCACTTCAATCTTTTGGTTTTCTTTTTATTTGAATAAATTCATTTTTGAGCTTTGAGATTATATGGCTTAACTTTTGTGCATGGAAAGTTGTAGTAACACAGGAAAGTTGTAGTAACACACAACCCTTGGCTTATATGTTACCATCTTCCTTGAATTGGTTTATGACTTTTGAGTCGATGATTTTTCGATGGAAAATACAATCCTTTAGTCAGGAAGATGTAAGCAACCCACGAATCTTGCATCCATTTAGAATTCTCATTCCTATGGTCAGTATCGTTTATGAATAGTGTGTTATTTATTATCTATCTAAGTAGAGTAAGATAAGGGGAAAACTTTTAGCGATCAAAGCCTCAGAGGTCTAAACCTGTCTTTAAATGAACAACATCCTTTGCTCTCAATACGTTAGAATCCATCTTCCACCCATTGAAAAATAATAAGTGCTATGCACAGTCATATGGAAAAGAAAAGAAAAAGTATAAAGGGTGAAAGAAGAGAAAGGATTCATGCACAGGGAGGTGAAGTAAGAAAATTTTCTAGGGTACTGTCCAAGATCGTTGGCAACGAAGCAATGTTTGTGTTCCTAAAGAAACTCCCTCGAGGTCCTATCCAAGTGTGCTAGTAGTGGAGAAATGCCAGAGATGTAAGACTCACACTCTAGTTATCTTTACATAACCATACTATATTATCCTCACTTACATCGACATGATAATGATATGACTTATTATATTGTTGTGTTACGCCGAATAATGGAACATGGACGACTATATCTTTAAACAGGTAAGAATGGCGAGCTAAGGCAACCCACTGACTGAATCAATAATTCCCGAAGAAATGGATCTTTGCACTTATAATGAAACTATTTCAAAGAAGTTGGGGTTCTCCCAGTGTGTCGCCAAGTGTTGTCGCTATGACAACGACCTTCCAAATTGTTTTCCTATGTCAATAGTGGAGCCTACAATAATTGTCTTTTCAAGCCCCCTTGATTTTTCATGTTGTTTGATTTGTTATCTATGTGTTTTTGCCTAGTGCCACATCCTCTTAAGTCAGTGTTTCCTAAGCATCGTCACTTAACCATTAAAAGCACTTGAGTTAGTTATTCTATGGTTATGTGAATTCATGATATTTATTGACTTAGAAACTTGCCTTATAACCATGCCTACACTTAAAAACACATAAAAGCATGAAAAAACAAACAAAAGAAAGAAAAACACTCAGAAAAGAAAAAACACACTCCGAGTTGGTGAAGAAATGTGCTCAACTTGAGTGCACTCCTTCGAGTTGAAGAAGTGTGCCTTACTTGCGTGCACTCCTTCATGTTGAGAAAGTGTACCCTCCACGAGCGCACTCCTTCATGACGAAGACATGTGCCCTTTCTAGATCCATGCATGTGCCATCTTGTGGCATGTGGGAGCACTCCTAGAAAATAGGAGCCCACTTAAATTCCCTTAACTAACCCTTTCATGCAATGACAAGTGGTGCTCACGCATGAATCAGTTTTGCATGGAAACTTCTTGAAATCAACTCAATTAATCATTCTTCTTGCATAATTATTCCATATAAGCTAGGAACACAACTGGGAATCAAGAGTCTCTTCATAAACCAGTGCAACAAGTAAGTTTTGCATGTTAAATCTCTTCATTGTCTTTCATGATTTCACTACAAAATCTTGCTTTTCTTATTGTCGATCCTTTTTTTTTCTAGTTTGCTTGCTAGTGTTTATGGTGAATCTTCATGTTGCTAGTGTTAATCTATTGTCACATGAAAAACTCTTCACATTCTTGAAACCTTTCATTTTCCACCTTGAATGTGACAATAACTATAAAGCCTTGCATATATTTATTTTCCTCATCTTAGAATCAAATATTGATATTCAAAATTGTTTCTGAGTTTCCAACAGGTAGAGTGCACTTCTTGATCTCAAATCCTGATCAGCCTTGAAAATTGCACCATGTTTGATCAAGTTTTTCTCTAGAGTGCACTTCTTCACCATGAAGAACTACATCCTCTCTTAAGAACATGAGCTCATCATGAAGTCACAAAGCATTTTCATTCATCCCTTTGACATGCAACAATGCATCCTGCTTTTCCTTGAGCGCATGGGTGCATTATGAAGGCCTGAAGACTTGTCAACCTCTTCCTTCGTCCCTTTGGAGTGCAACAGTGCACCCTCCTTGTCTTCTTGAGTGCATGAGCACATAGGGAAGACCTGAAGGCCCATAATCCCATCCCTTTGAGCCTACAAGGTGAGATAGTGAGCCCTAGATGTTTTTATCCACTTGCTAGAGTGCATGAACACACTACAAAGCCCTAAATGAACCTATATTCCCCTTCATGATTCGAAAGTGTGCCCTCCTACTTTGCATGCTCATTTTTCCATGCATGCAATCTATTTTGAGTTGTCATTCATAGTTTTTCATGTTCTATCATATGTGATGGCTCTTTGTACATCATTTACAAGTATTGTTTCATAAGTAGGTTTTTTTAAGATAATATTGTCACACTGAGCGTGTTGCCCCAAACAAGTTCTCGTGCTACAAGTATTGTCACTCTGTCGTCATCTGTTGAAGCCATGTCACCTCACAAAGTGGCCTCCAAATAAATTTCAAAAGAAAGCGTTGATGAACTTGTAGAAGTTACAAAGCCAAATATTTCCATATATGCAGATACACAATGCTTTATTGATAAGGATACAAAGGTCACATGGAGCAATATTTACAACACATTCATGTAGGAAATATTTGTTGAGGACTAAACATATTTGCATGCATACATCAACATCAAGAAGTTTAGGATGCACAGGATCACATGCATATTCTCGGTCATGCCATGTGCATAAGTGATTGA
This sequence comes from Pinus taeda, assembly GCA_000404065.3. NCBI lineage: Eukaryota > Viridiplantae > Streptophyta > Pinopsida > Pinales > Pinaceae > Pinus > Pinus taeda. The sequence goes on from APFE031340896.1 coordinate 132,201, forward strand.
ATGGATCATTACACATGTGGATGACTCTCACCATGTGCTACACAGTGAGAGTGGCCGTCAACTCGCCACCTATTCGGGTGAAGATATGAAGACATATTATAAGATGCTCAAGCCCAATAAATATGCAAATAACAACTTATACACAATATGGGAAACCCTTGGCACTAGTGTCATTATGAAATCATGGTGTCAAGAGCCTGCCAAGTTTCACCATCACCCATTTTCAGTGCATCTGACAAATATTATCAGAGATGTATATCAGTACTTGATAGCTATGTATTGTCGGTAGTATGGGCATAAGAATAGGTGTTCAAAGAGAATTGGATATACACACTCAATATAGTGGTGACCCATAGTAGAACTTTCAATTGGGCTGATATCTTGTCATTTGAGTTGCGACGTTAGAAGGGGAGGCAAAAAAATATTTACGGGTGAACCGGGCACCTAAATTATACATGTTTGCATTTCTCTTAGATGGAATCTGTGCAAAGTATGCATTCTCGGGAATGAATTGGAACTAGACCCATGAAGAGAAGTTCCCAATTTACTTCCACTATAGATTTTTATCAGAAGTAAGCTTTAGAGGCGTATATGACAAATTCATTGAACACTTCTTTGTAGTCATCTTTCACATGATAATTGAGATTGATCCTCCTTGCATGACCGATTAGGTAAAGGATTCACTTTGAGATATCGTGGAATGATTTGCAGCTCTTGAGGGTACATACATAGGTGCTTTGGTTGTCAGATATCCGCTCATATTATTTTGTGACATGTGACCAACAAGGTGGTCATGCAAGAAGTCACAAATCAACTAGATAAGGGATTATCAAGAATTGTTCATAGGAGGAAGAAATCCCCTTGGCCTATCTTTCCATTGAGGATCAGACTGTATGAGTTAAAGAGCCATAAGGCGACTATAGTAGAGATACAGGAGCTGGGCCACCTAAATTTCGCTACTAAATATTTCCATGGTTATGATCCCAAGCGAATTGTTAGGAAGCATTGTCAAAGGATTGGTCACAATACAAGGTACTCATCAATGTCCACAACAAAAGATGAGAACATAAATAATTGGTATAATGACAACATGAAGACACATCCAACAATCGAGACCAGTTCATGCCATGATCCACCAGCTCAATACTTGCAAGTGTACGAGGAGGAGGAGATAATACCTCAAGAAAATAAAGTAGCTCCCTAGAAAAGGATCAGGTATTCCTTGACAGGAAATAGAAGCAAGAAATGGAAATTTGATCCTTCAAACTCAAGAACTAATCAAGTAGAGAAGGACAGGAGAGAAGAAGAAGAATAAGAGAGGAAGATTCAATAGGATGAGTTGTTAGAGAAGCAAGAAACAAAAGACGAAGAAGAGAGGAGGATAGAAGAAGAACAACAGAGGCAGTCCTAGTAGGAGGATGTAGCATAAAGATTGAAAGAAGAATAGTTAAGTCAAGAGTTGGAAGAGGAAGAGTTCGAGGAATAAGATACCATCCAATCAATGGAGGAAGATCCATATACTCCATGATAACATCCTCTCAAAGGTGGTCATGTTCCATTTGGAGAGATGGGGATCACACATCCACTAGCAGATAGAGTCATGGATGTACGTAGTGTAACTTTCGAGTAGCTGAAGAAGAGGATTTCTTAATAGAGGCATAGATATTTCTCAAAGGATCCTCAGAATCTAGTCTCAGTGTCTACATAGAAGGTGATAACTGCTAACACTAGAAGGAATCTGAGGGCATTGATGAAGGAAAACGTTGCATTCGATACAATGGCACAGGATAAATCTTAGTACTTGTTTAATGAGAGTGCCAAGATGAGAAGAGAACTTGTTGTGGTGAAGCAACAAGTAGAATGGATTGTGGCAGAGAATCAACAATTTTCATCAAAGAACTTCAACACTGCAGAATGACAGTCATCCATGCAAGAAGAGTTGGGGCCAATGGAGGATGCCATGGTGCAACTATATGATGAGATAATATTGTTATCACATTGTTTAGTATAAATTTTTTTAAAAGTGCTAACAATGGGAGTTTCAACGTGAATTCGTAATAAACAGGGTTAAAACATTGACAATGACGGTGTCAATGTTATTTGCAATTTTGAAAATTTAAAATTTCACTGACAACTATAGTAGTAGCACAAATTTACGAATATAGTCAATTAAAATTCGACAGATGAAAAATCAACGCCAATTGAAAAATTCAAAATTTTTCATGACCAAAGAAATGCGCCGATGGAATAGCATGTTTAATCTCAAGTGTTTCGAGATGGTGGAATTATTTATATTACCATGAGTTAAAAATTGTGCAAATTTAATCATTTGTATTCTTTTATCCGTCGAACTAAAACAATTGTTATCCCACATTCTCCCACTCCCATCTCCACTTCCTGTTTTTCTGGATGGTGGAAGTTATGACACAAGTTCAACAGTCAAAGGGAAGAAGTGCCAAACCATGTTTTTTTTACTTGACAAAAACTTTGTTTTTTAGACTATTTTTCCTACGAAAGGCAGTAAATCTGGGAGAGGTTTCTGAATAGCTGGAAAAAAAATTTCCAAATATGAAAGAGATTTTTTCCACAACAGACCCATTTAAAACAAACTCTCTCAGTTTTTTAATAGGTGTTACGATTTGAAATATTTGAAGGGGTATTTTAAGGATGTTTTTTAGGATTTTGCAATCTTGTTTTCGTAACTATTTTGAAAATCATATCGCGAACAAATGAGAATGAATTTTTAAAAACCAAAAAACAATTTTGTTCATAACGGACGCATTTAAAAAAATCTCTCTCAGTGATCTGAATTGGATCATTATATTTTTTTGTCATCCATATTGATGCATTTGGAGTGGAAAAAGTGGAGGAATCAACTCACAAGACGGTTTTTACCAGCAGGACCTAGTTTGGTGAGACAGGGTTTGAAACCTTCCTGGGGCATTTTGAGGCATCAAACAAAGTTTTCTAGGGATAAAATTTGGGTGCTAAAGTGCAACACCATTTCATCTTGTTCTACACACAGAAAGCTTTCTAACGATGCAAGAATCATGTCATTTAGAATCTGTATACAAAAGTTATGCCACTTAGAAGTTGACCTTCCTATTTTCACACCTATAGTTCGAGAGGATGTCGTGTCAGTCCAATTATTCATGGAAAAGGGGCTGGCCACGATTTTTTGGTGTAAAAGACTCTAGAAGAGTTTATTTTGTAACTCTAGTTAAGAGTTGATGCAGTCAATCTTAACCACTAGTAGGCTATCGGGTTGTGTTATAATCGGGCCACTGGGAGGAAGAGGAATCCATTCTTTCGAGACCATTTTGTTCCATAGCTGAGAAAAGATAGCCCTGAGAGATAGGAGGTAGAGAACATGGAGAGGATTTGTGCATTGTAGTAGCCCACATGCCACAGACATTACTTCTTTGTATCTGTAGCCATATTTCCAGACAAAGTAAGAGAGCAAAGCGACCTCACCTTCCAGTTGGGTTTTCTCCCAAAAAGGTTTCCTAGAGAGCATATCTTGTGTATTATGTGTGTGTGAGCTTATTTTATCATTCTCTAATTTTACGCTTCATTTACTTTTACATGCATTCACTAATTACAGTTAATTTTATAGATCTAGAAATTAAATAAAACTTTAATAGTGTAAAATCTCATATTTTTAATACAATATTATCATATATGTTGTGACGAAATGTCTAGTGGAATATCTACGGTAGTTTACGGATCACTTGGTTTCCAACATCTATCACCATTTTGGAGTTTTGTAGGGATCACTGGATCACTTTTTCAGGAATTTATGATGAAAAGCTCATGGAAAGTTGTTGACTTGATGCCACCTCATCAATTTCGACTTGTTGATCCTTATCTATAGCCATGACTCCAGCAACAAAATAATATTTAGATACAAATAGCATTAGGAATTTTTCTATATGCATGTATTTGAGAGATACACTTTATCTCTTTTATTTTTAGCATATTGTAATTAATGATAAGCCATAAAACTGTTTTATCTATTGTACTCTATATATAAACAGTTTCTGAAGAAGGAAAAAGGGTTGGAACTTTTGAAATATATCATTTTTCATTTACTGTTTAATCAAATTATAATAAAACAATTTATGTGAGCATTTTGCATAAATTTATGTGTTACAATCCTTGTCTGTCTCTTGGCGTAATATTTTCCTCAATGTCTAAATGCTAAGTGGTTGAATTTGGAATCATATTTTTGTGTTCCATTTTCTTATGTTTCATATATTTAAATAATTGTTTGTTTTCACATATATATCACATTGATTTCCTTCACTATCCTTCAACTTCCTTAAAAATTGTTAAAAGAATTGCTACTATCTCGCTTTTGTGATGTTTTCTCACTAAAACTATGATTATATAAAGTTAATTGGGTCAGATTCCATGCCCAATGGTGAAAATTTCCTATAGTCCAACCAACTTCAATTTTTCTTAAATAAATACAGCCATAGGACTTATTGCAAACCTTCTACCATTGTGACCTTGGGTAGCTGATTTTAGCTAGAGATACCTCTCCAGGTTGAAGGGTTAGCTTTCAACCTTAAAGAAATTTGAGGTTACCTCAGTTATTTCCTTCCATAACGAGGGAAATTTCTAAGTGATAACATTTTGGCACCATTTTTAGGGAGCGAAGGTGAAATTTTCCCTGGGAGAACAACAAGATCCAGACTTGATCGCTGATGGTGAACAATTTTCAGACATAAGCAAGTTTTGTATCATTCACCTAGAGACTCTAATCAAGCATCAAATAAAATTCAAAGAATCCACTGGAGGATGAGCATTATTAATAAAGACGTGAAAGGACAATACGGGGAAAATAGGTATCAAAGCTCGAGTTTTATCCAAGATGTAATATTATTTTTTATCAACTACTTCTTGTCCTTTCCCCGAGCATAGGAAAAATAATTTTCCATTTCTTATTGTATTCGAACGCAGACAAAATATACACACTTGTATATCCTTCTTTAAAAATTGTAGATATACCTTATTCTTGCATTGTTGATCTTGACCAAATTTTTTCATCTAAGCCATATGATTTCCATGACTATTCTTGTGAGCCTCATGTGATCAAGGTTAATATTACACCTCATGTATTTAATCTTATACCTTCCAAAATTCAAGAGAGATATAGACCCTTAATATTTCCAAATACCTTCCATGATTTTCCTCTGAAACATTACAAATACCTTCCCAAGTTTGACGGGAACCTGACAACTTTGAAGCTGAAAAATACATTCAAGCCTTTGAGAATTTTATAAACCTTTTTGAAGTTGAGCATGATGATGTTTACTTGAGAACTTTTTCTCAACCATTACAATGGGATGTTAAATAATGGTTCAGACATTTAGATCCTGAATCAGTCAGTTCATGGGAGCTACTGAGTGATATTTTTCCAAAATTTTGGGGCGAGACGAAGTCCAAGAATCAATATTTTTCAGAGTTTTGTGTCATAGAGAAACAGAGGGATGAATTGTCTCTATTTTCAATAAGATATTTTTCAGTTTTTATCACAAGATGCCTAGAGACATTTAACCTCCTCAAGTTGCTTCCATGTTGCATTATGCAACATCCTTTCATTCAGTTTTTTCTTACCTTCTCATGAATAGGAGATCTGTGACCTTACAACAAATGTTTATTGTTGCCCAGAATTTTCAAGCATGTGAGAAACTCCCAAAACAGATCCTGGATGAAGTTACAAATGCAGATGAACAAGAGAGAGAATGTTCAAAATAAATTTGTTTTGAATCCTGATCCATTTCATTATGAGCATAGGATTGATAATATCATACATTTTCTTGAAAGTCTCAATGATGATGTTTTTGCAGAGAGAAATAATAAGCTTGTTGAAAAGCAGGTTGATGCTTCAAATTTTGATGTTCCTATATATGATGAATTTCATGAACAACCAACTATATTTCCTTCATCGAAAAATGTTAATTTTCAACAGTCTAATGAAAGCACTGAACCTATATATCACAGTTACAACATTGGACATAAAAAGAGTGATCAATTAGCTAAGGGTAACTCTTTTCCTTTGTGCTTTCCTTCATTCAAATTGCTAAAAGAGAAATTTAAAATCATAAATGAAGAGGAACTTGAACTGATGCAAAATCACATAGTTTTACTGAAACAAATTGACAACATTATAGATCAATAGGAATATTTTCATGTTTTTCATCATCCCATGGCTTTGTATATGGAAAGTGCTTTCAGTTCAAATTCATAGCCATTAACTTACAGGGATTTTGAAAATGATGATTGTAAGGATGCTAATTATCAAAAGCAATTATAGATATTTTCTTTATCAGAAAGTATTCCATTGCAACTGTCATATGAATATTTTTAGCCTCATTATGACAACCATCAGATTGAGATACATGGAAGCAAATATGTAGTCGAAGGGATTACACATCAAAGTGATAGTATTTTAAATTGTTGCGCGATCATCTTGTAGGCATTTGAGGATCATTTTGAAGTCTTTTTAGAATCATTAAGCAGGCCCAAGTTTTCACATTTTATCAATAATGAATTTGTTTTCAACTTTTTAATAAGTTGCAAGAATGCAGTAAAGTAAAGAGAGATGGATTTATGCCCACTAAAGCTAAGCTTAAGAAAGGACAATCTACTTATGTGGAGCAAGGAAAAGAGCACAATCAAGGAGCTATATTATTTGAGAAGTTACTTGACAGGTTGTGATGCATTTTTGAATTATTTGATTCAACAATTATTTCAATAGTTTAGATTAGGTAGTTGTGTGCAATAAGATTGCTAGGGTAAGCATGAATTTCAGTTTGGTCTTTCAGCAGTGAGTTTTCAATCTTAGTTTTCAGTTTGCAATAAGCAATGTGTGGTTTTCAGTTACAGAATAAGTGTAGGTTGCAAGTTGCAGTTGTTGAGTTGGGATCATCCCAATGGATCGGGCCTCTGGTCTATGGAGTTCTTGTTGCCATCCATGATCTACAACATCCCTGTGAAGCCAATTATATCATATTGTTTCGTCTAAATTTTTTTAAAAGCATTGATAATGGGATCACGGAAAATTTTAAGGATCAAAAATTATCTTGAAGTTTAAAAACTTTGGCGAATCTTACTAGTCCCTAATATGCAAACTATAAAATGTTTATTGATTTATTTTTAAAACTATTCAAATTTACAATGATTTTATATATACTCTCTATATAATTTTGGCGACTTTTAAGGTAAAATAATTTTATATTGTAAAATTTGGGCAAATCATTTTTATAAAAACTGGAAATTAGTGAATCTTTTTTTTTTTCTCGAAAAATCATGGAAAATTAGCCCACGTGCGAATATTAGCCCCTAAAATATTCCATGAACGGGAGTTTCAGCATGAATTTGTAATAAATAGGGTTAAAGCACTAACAACGATAGTGTCAGTGTTATTTGCAGTTTTGAAAATTTAAAATTTCACTGACAACCAAAGTAGCAGCACAAAGTTTTGAAGACAGTCAATTAATCTCCGATAGCTAGAAAATCAACGCCAAATGAAAAATTCAAACTCTTTCATGACTAAAGAAATGTGCCGATGGAATAGCATGTTTAATCTCAAGTGTTTCCGGATGGTGGAAGTATTTATATTACCATGATTTAAAAGTTGTGCAAAGTTAATCATTTGTATTGTTTGATTTGCTGTAGTAAAACAATTGTTATCCCACATTTTTGTAATCAAATCCCACTCTTGTCTCTGATTCCTATGTTTCTTGATGGTGGGAGTTATGACACAAATTTAACATTAAAAGGGAAAAGGTGAAAAAGTGTATTTGTTTTTACTTGACAAAAACTCTGTTTTTAGACTGCTTTTCCCGTAAAAGGAAGTGAATTCGGGAGAGGTTTCCGAATAGATGGAAATAAATTTTCCAAATATGAAGGAAGTTTTTTTTTTTTCAAAACAGACCCATTTAATAAAACCTCTCTCATGCTTCTAACATGTGTTACGGTTGGAAATATTATAATGGATATTTGAAGGTTGTTTTTCAAGATTTTCCAATCTTGTTTTAGTAATTGTTTCCAAATCATGTCGAAAAAACATGAGAATGATTTTTCCAAAACATAAAGAGGTCTTTGTCCATAAAAAACAAATTAAAAAAAACCTCTCTCGATTTTCTAACTTCTATCACATTCTTGTAGTTTCTAACAATGGACCATAGTTTTTAGGAATTCATGAGGAAAAAGCTCATGGACAATTGTTGACTTGGATGCCACCTGAACAAATTCGACTTGCTGATCCTTATCTCCAGTGATGACTCCGGAAAAAAAAACATGATATTTATATGCATATAGGTTTAGGAATTTTTCTATATGCATGCATTTGAGAGGTACACTCTATCTCTTTTATTTTTAGCATATTGTAATTGAGAATAATCCATACAATTGTTTTCTCTATTGTACCTGTTAGGGCCTAAATCTACCTCAGGCTAAGAAAGCCAGGTCTAGGGTAACATCAAACCATGCTTAACTTGGTAGCTAGCCCTACCAGGTCGGAAGAGGGTTCTCTCCTTGTCAATCTCAATGAAAATATGGCAAGAAAATATTGAGATGACTGATATAAAAACTAATTTTAGGCTAGGTATGTTTGCTCAAAAGAATTTGATTGATTTTAATGGTTGGTTGCTAGATTAGATGAGGAAGGCAGTTTTGGGTCTGGGAAATGAACACAGATTTGCAGAGGTTTCTGTGGGGCGAGGCAGGTAAGTGTTTTAGCAATTTGAAATGAGTGTGATGGTGAGTTTAATGACTGGTGAGGAGCTAGAGAGGGCATGCAAATGTCATGAGTCCTCTTCAAACAGTAGAAAACATGTAAAACTAAATAAACCCCAAGGTAGGCACTGAAACACCAACGAATTCCACCTTTAAACTTGATTCATTTAGTTACGTAGAAAGAGAGAGATGATGGCACACATAAACATAAGTCAACTGAATTGCAGAGAAGAACACAATGCTAATTCAGATTACCACAAGAATCCCACAAAATGCTGCAAAACCCTTGTTTATTTCCTTGCCAAACCGCAGAAGTGATGTACAATAATGCTCAATGCATCCACAACAGTCCAACCTTCTGCAAAATTCCAACCCCTACACTATGAAATTCATAAAATATATACATTTTTTCATCCTTGTACTAAGGGAATTGAGCTCAACCATTTTCTTCAAAATAGAATCAGTTGCATTAAACATAGACCAAATTTCTAAAAATAGGTGTTGAAGATGAACTCGTATCTCCTAAACCATAGCACCTGTTACAAAAATGAAAGAGGTTTTTGTAGATAAGGCTATATTGGAGAAACCTCTCTCTCAAATTTTGGAAATTCGTTTCTAGTTTCTTGTAATCTATGCCACAAAATCATCTCTAAAACAGAAAATCATTTAAAATTTAAATTTGTGAAAATGAGCTGTAAAGATCTAGTCACATATCCCAATTCATGACACCTGTGAATAAAGTAAAAGAGGTTTTTGTTATATGGCTTGTTATTAATAAAAATCTCCTTGGGTTTTGTAAAATTACTTTCCATCTATTGTAAAATGGCACCGCACTAAAATGACTAAAACAGTAAAAAAATATGAAAAAATTGCTTTGTTTTAATGCAGGCTCCAAATATCATTGTATATCTCCCACATAGTAGCACCTGTAAATAAACTAAAGGAGGTTTTTTTTATTTGGTATGTCATGGACAAAAAAATCTTTCACTTTTGAAACATTCCATACCATTATTTCAGAAACTGATTTTGTACTAAACTTGTCATTGTGTGCAGCAACTGACCTCAAAACATGCATAACCAAGAATCACTCATTCATTTTGATCATATCTTCTAATCCGGGAGCCGGTTACGGGAATGTGATATACCATTGGAATTTTTTTTTCGAGCTTCTTCTGATGGACACACTTGTGACATGTTTTGTGCTAAACATCATGTGTAAAACATCTAACAAAACCAGACATAGTAAGAGATCATGTTGATCCCTGCTGATCGGCTACAAAGACTGGAACTAACATCAGCTCCATTGGGGATGGCAGCTCCTTGGAAGTGTCAAAAACACCATAGACCAAGTGCCTCATCCATTGGGAAATACGGTCAAACAACTGCAAACTCAAAGAAACTCATACCAATCCAAAAACATATACATACTGCAACATGTACATAAACAAATACCGAAAACTAAAATGTTGTCTCAGACAACTTATTTATGTACAAATCTAACCCATTTTGCTGCTGTAGATAAATTTTTGTTGTAATTCCATATCAACCAATCAAGAAACTGTGACAAAGATGTTGCTTGAAAGTGCTTCAACCAGAACACAAATGTAAATGCTGACAACCATCCATGCACAAACTGAATTTGGTTGTGTGAAAGACAATCTGGCTTATCATTCAAACTGAAAAAATACTCCATATATGTGACAATAGGATTAGAGAAACCAGACCCTTTTTGCTTCCCTAACTCCTCAACATAGACCTCCAATTGCAAACTGTCAATGTAAGCATCCACAGGCAGCTCTATTGTTTCTTGTTTTGAAGGAGGGAGAGTTTCCAAGAACTTTTCGGGATCTCAGAATTCATATGATTGGATCTAATCATTCAAATGCTAAATCTCCTTCTCAAAATTTTCAACAACTAACTCAAAGACACCAGTTTTAGCTTTAGGAGGAAACTTCGGAGATCTCAAACATTGAAGCACGGTAATGAAAAATACTTCATCAATTTCAATATCCACTAACTGATCTCTAACTTTTTTTAAAACTTCACAAAACACAGGGTTTGCCACATACCCTACCATTTTATTTTAGTGCATGAATGGATCAGTGAGCACTGGAATCTCTGGATTGAGTTGGAGTCGCTAGGCGAATGTTTCAGCCTTCATATATGTCTAACTGTTGTCCACCATTAGCAACCAGATCTGCAACTTGAACGATCTTTCCCGGAGAATATCTATCACCTCTTCCCTAGTGGAGTCGCCACTATGTTAGTGCCTTGATCTACCTCAAGCTGAGAAAGGCAGGTCTAGGGTAACATCAAACCATGCTTAACCTGGTAGCTAGCCCTACCAAGTCGAGAGAGGGCTCTCTCCTTGTCAATCTCAATGAAAATATGGCAAGAAAGGCTTGAGATGACTGATATAAAAACTAATTTTAGGCTAGGTATGCTTGCTGAGAAGAATTTGATTGATTTTAATGGTTGGTTGCTGGATTAGATGAGGAAGGCAGCTTTGGGTCTGGGAAATGAACACATATTTGCAGAGGTTTATGTGGGGCGAGGTAGGTAAGTGTTTTAACACTTTTAAATGAGTGCGATGGTGAGTCTAAAGACTGGTGAGGAGTTGGAGAGGGCATGCAAATGTCATGAGTCCTCTTCAAACAGTAGAAAACATGTAAAACTAAATAAACCCCAAGGTAGAGCATTGAAACACCAACGAATTCCACCTTTAAAATTGATTCGTTTATTTATGCAGAAAGAGAGAGATGATGGCACACATAAACATAAATCAACTGAACTACAGAGAAGAACACAATGTTAATTCACATTACCACAAGAATCCCACAATATACTGCAAAACCCTAGTTTATTTCCTTGCCAAACTACAGAAGTGATGTACAATAGTGCTCAATGCATCCACAAGAGTCCAACCTTCTGCCAAAGTCCAACCCCTACACTATGAAATTCATAAAATATATACATTTTCTCATCCTTGTACTAAGGGAATTGAGCCAACCATTTTCTTCAAAATAGAATCAGTTACATTAAACTTGGACCGAATTTCTGAAAATAGGTGTTGAAGATGAACTCGTATCTCCTAAACCATAGCACCTCTTACAAAAATGAAAGAGGTTTTTGTATATAAGGTTATGTTGGAGAAAAATCTCTCTCAAATTTTGGAAATTCGTTTCCAGTTGCTTGTAATTTTAATCTATGCCACAAAATCATCTCTAAAACATAAAATCATTTAAAATTTAAATTTGTGAAAATGAGCTGTAAAGATCTAGTCACATATCCCAATTCATGACACCTGTGAATAAAGGGAAAGAGGTTTTTGTTATATGGCTCGTGATTAACAAAAATTTCCTTGGGTTTTGCAAAATTACTTTCCGTCTGTTATAAAATGGCACCACACTAAAATGACTAAAACAGTAAAAAATATGAAAATTTTGTTTTGTTTTAATGTAGGCTCCAAATATCACTGTATATCTCCCACATAGTAGCACCTGTGTGTTATAGCTCCAAATATCACTCTTATGGTTTGTGATGCTGCACTCATGGCCTAGGGAAACCCCTCCTTCCAGACCTGGTCGAAAATTTAAAAAACAATGTTTTATCCCTTATACGCGACATTGCCCTGAGTTAAACGCGTGTATACGCGGGTAGGCATATACCCAACCCGCGTATATGTATTAA
>APFE031340896.1:144971-158231 GCA_000404065.3 Pinus taeda
ACTGAGATTTTTCCCCTGACCAGGTCTGAAGACCCTTGTGCCTTCTGGACTTCCCCCATTTGTACAGGAAACTCTTGTTTCCTTGTGTGTTGATGTTCATCCACTAGTTATGGCATCATGGAGTGAGTCTTGGAAGGAGATATGCTAAAGGCTTGAGGTTGGACGGATCCGAAAGGAAGCTTTGCTTGGAGCCTGCGAAAGGTTACTCAGGTGATATTACTCCTTTTGTACATTTTATTTGTCTATAATAAAGGAAACACGTCTTGGTTCCTGATATAAATCCTCTTTATGTTTATGATATTCATGTTGGAATTCATATGTGAATGGTTGTTTAAAGTTCATAACTAACTACCTTCCTTTATAACATGAAGATGATTTCTTTATAAGTCTTTGTCCATATACTGCTGTGTTCTTTGGAATTGTTCGTTTTGCAGGACAAAGGAGCGAAAGGGACTTGAAGAAGGGTTTGGACCCTAAAGGACCTTCTCAAACGAAGAACCTAAGGTACGCCCCTCTTACTATAGAATTTGCTTATAATAGCATAATGGCTGTGTGAATGTGTATTTCTTTTTATAGACAACTTTCAGTCTGCTAGGGTTTCAACCCAAAAGCCCTAAGGGAGCATTTCCCTCAATAGAATTGGCGACTCCACTGGGGACAACACTCTTGTTGTTCCTAGTTTGGGTGTTTTTCAAGCCAATCAGGGCTCAGTTGCCTGTTTGCTTGCTGTTGTTGTGTGGTCTGTTCTTGAATTCTAAGTTTTCCCAGTTTCTTTAGTTTGTTTTTTATTTTTCTTGAAATATTTTATATATGCTATTTTTCTTGGTTACAGAAGCGTATATACGCTTGTTTCCTAAAGTCAACCCGCATATACGCAGGTTTCCTTAGGATCAGTCGCGTATACACGCACTCTGTACATAAGTACAGTCGCGTATATCTTGCAATTTTCAAGATTTGTAAATATTTTTGTCTCTGAAGGTCTATCTGGTGGTTTGATTCAGTCTGAAATAGTCATTTTCCAGTATCAGTTGTTTGTTTTACAACAAGCATCTTGCTCCAAATTGTCTCTGATTGTAAGGGGTATTGGTCTTGTTTTTGTTGTTGCAAGCATCATCGTCTTTTGCTAAAGCACGCAAAATTTCTTGTTGGAATCTTGGCTGCTCTGATTCATCAGGGAAGAAAGATTGGTCTCAATCTTTGCGTTGAATCTTGCTTTTGGTGACTTTTTGTTTGCTTGACAAAACTGCTTTTTGTGACCATTCCACTTCTTTGTTTCATGAAAGTTGTTGATTGATACTTTCTTGAAATTTGTCTTTTTAATCTTTTTTGGTCTTTGTTGCCAAAGCTTTCATTGCTGCTTTTGATTGTCAAGAGCATCTTTAAACACATTTATGTTTGTTGAGTTTTCATCCATTGTGTGGTGTCAACTTGCAAAAGTGTTTGTTGCCTATTTTTCAATCACAAAGTTTCAGTCTTGTTGAGAGCATTTTTGAAAAGACTCTTTTGTTGTTTCTTTGAAGAAAACTTTTTGAAAAACTTTGTTTTGCTTTCTTGAACTTGGTTTTCATTTTGTTTCCTTTTAGTGAATGAAAGTGCTTTATGTTTGTCTTGAAATTTGTTTTTAGTGTTTAGACGAAATGAATGGTAGCATCTCATATTCCATCTAGACATTTTAAGTGGCAAAATAAAAGTTGATAAGCAAGCAACTTTCATTTCTTGTTTTTAGAGTTGTTTTAAATTTTGCATCGTCATATATTTGTTGCATTAGGATAGATTTGCATATCTTTTTAGGCATACATAGCTTTGTTAACTTTTGTGAGTGTGAAGCGTGAATTAACGAAAAGAAAAGAAAGATTTGTTTCATTAGAAGTTCCTTTGAACCCTGTAGAAACTGATCTTCATCGAAAAATGAAAACAAGTGCATGTGCATATAGTTAGGTTTTTATTAATTTATTTTGCGTCAAAAACACCACTAGTTTCACTTCCGTTATCCCGTGACTTAAAGAACAGCCTATTTTAAAATCAAGCGCTAACTAAAATTCACTAAATTTTTTTCTTTTAAGTTACATACACCAACAAGTTTTAGGATTTAGGGCCTTGAATTAGGCAAGTGGAGAGTTAACTCTCCAAGGCCATTTAAACGTCAAACGTAGGAGTCTTAATAACGAGTGAAAATCCAATAGCGTTAGGAAGACCAGGAAAGCTTCGGATCTGGGAGTTAAGCACGAGGGCCTGTGAAGGTAGGGAAGAGAGATACCCCCTCTCCTACTTGTCTGAACTTACCTCACGACTGTTCCGCCTGGCTTCTGCGACGAGTTGGTATCCATAGTTGCTACTCCTAGGGATCTACACAGGTGGCTGCAAAGGGGAATCCCGTGGCACCTGAGGTCGACGTTGCATCACTCTCGACAGTACTACTGGAGGGCACCCTTGCGAAGCTTGGGGGCTTACACCGGCGCAGGCTGTTGTTAGGAGGTCAGCGTAACTTCCTCTATTACCTTCGCTGATAGGACTGGGCCCTCATCATCCCAGACTATCTTCGGAAGGCCCCTTAATTCAGTTTCTCGTATTTTGGTGTCCGGTCCTAATCACCCGGAGCAGAAATACTTGGAAGTTGTTTGACTGGTTGTTATCTTTAGGTACTTTATAGTGTGTGCTCTGTGCTCTTAGTTGGCCTAGCTTTCAATTTTTTGAGTCTTTAGTTAGATCTTAGCAAGAAATTCAAAGTGGTTGACCGATCACCTAGACGGTCTCGAAGCCTTTGTGGTCTTTCACCACCAAGTTTAGAGCTTTCTCCTAGAAGGTGCAGAGGTAATAATACTGGTGGGTTTCGTCCCATGGCAGTTGACACATCGGGGATTGATCCTCCTCTCCGGGGCATTAGTATTCAAGCAAGGCCTGGCACTTCCGCAGAACAAGAGAGGAACACTCCAGTTCTTTCTCAAGTTCGCTTACAAGCGGAGAATAACATAGAGGTAGAAGAACTCTCAGAGTCGTTAGTGGCTCTGAATTCTCCCCTACCATCTAGTCATCCAGACGTATTACAATACGTTGGGACTTTGACACATAGACCGTCAAGTCCAGGTTACGCTATGTGCTTACCATCGATGATCACTACTGGAAGCATGGCTTCTACAAGTGCTACGACTGTGCAGACTCCAATATCTGTACAAGGGGGAGGAACTATTTCCATCCCCTCCGCTTTTTTATTCGGGTCTTTTGGTAGCACGTCTTTAGTTGGGTCTACCTCCATTCCGTCCACGAGTGGAAATTCCCAAACCAATTCTTTTGGTTCTGGATTCTTCCCATTTGGCGCCCATTCACAGGGTATTCCTTCAGTTGCGTTTAGTGCCAACTCCATGATGAGTGGATCGGCTTCATTCCAGGGTTTTCCTTTCAGAATTGGTCATATACCACATTCCAACCCGACGATAGGATCCATGCCTTTTTCTTCTATAGGACAAAGCAGCAATCCTTTCCAAGGTTGGACTAACCCTGGGGTTAGTGGCGCGGGAACTGGGAATCCATTTTTCGGCCAACAAGGGAATAGGTCGTACACCACAGTTAGTTCATTTCAAAGTATTCCTCCCTTAGCTTCGGTTTGGAATCCGTATCAGGGGTTATCAACTCCTTATAATCCTTTAGGAGTAAAATTTGCTGGTTATGGTGGATATGCGACCGGAGTTGGTCAAACTCTGAATTTTGCTGGATCACAAGGCTTGCCTTTTGGTTCAACCGGTTCTACTGGTTACTTCGGGCAGCCTGGTGCCTTCCAAAATCCAGGTCAATTTTTTCAGAACTTTGGGAGTTCCGCCCAGTCAGGGTGGAATCCCCAAGGACCTCCTAGGCTTCCATTTCTGGCAACATTGAACTTGTCAGACCTCACTAAGTTAACAAACGATCCAATCAAGTACAATCCGGCCTGGCCTCCAGTCCCAACCAAACTCCCTTCAGACATTCCAAAATTCGAAGGGAAGAGCGGTGAGGACCCAGACGACCATGTAACCACATTCCATTTGTGGTGCTCATCTAACTCCCTTATCGACGACTCAATTAGGTTGAGACTCTTTCAACGCACCTTGACTAGTAATGCGGCCAAATGGTATATAGAGTTGCCAGGGGGAAGCTTTACATCTTTCGCTGACTTAGCCAATATTTTCTTAAATCATTTTCAGTTACCTGTCCGTTATGATGCTGGAACCGAACTACTGGCCACTTTTCGTCAGGATAAGGCAACTCACATTTTTGACCATATTTAGGAATGGAGATGGAGAAAGAGGCTCATTAAAGCCGAAATCCCTCCGGAGTACTGTCTCGAATGGTTTTTGAAATCTTTAATACCTGAGATCTCCAAGGATGTCTCCATGTCTGGAGTCTATTCTGAGGAGCAAGCCATTTTTAGAGCCCAACAATTAGAATTTATCTACTCTCAGTTTGGGATCCTACAAAAATACTTTCCAGATGCTCCTGGGTCTAAGGTTGACGTAGCTAAGTCGAAGCCAGGTCCCCACGCGGATGGTATTGTTGGGTCGGTAGACACGAATACAGTGAACTTGTTGAACCAATTGCAGTAGTTGTCTTTACAAACTGCTTCTAACAACCAAGTCACATCGTCTAACCCTCCAACTTCCCAAACCTCTTCGATTAATGCCGTCCAATCTGATAACCCCAAAGGAAATCAAAATTCCAACGGGAAAAAGAAGGGACGAGGTAAGAAAAAGAACCAGGATGGGAAGCCTGACGCAAATAAATCCGGTAATAACGCTGGTGGTGGTAGAAATGAGTCTAAAAGGAAAGTCAAGTTTCCATGCAAGTTGTGCAGTGGAGACCATTTAACTCATCTTTGCCCCAAGATTGAAGATGCTCGGCGCTTGTTAGGGCAGCAAGGGACTTCTAGTTCCCAATCTGTGTTAACCAACCCTTTTCCCCAAGGGTAGCAACTTCTTGCTGGCGCGAGTTCAAACCCTGGAACCTCCGCAGGGGGCAATTTAGAAGGGGAAAAATCATCGAATGTTTTCATGATGGGTTCTAACGTCCATGTGGCTACTCGGTCACGTGATTATGGTGAAGCCGAAACTTCCAAGAACAAGACTGTTCCCGGAAATAACGACCTTCATATTGAGTGACCCCCTGTTGAGACTATACATGGATACCGAAAAGTTCCGCTAAACGCGCGACTATTAATCCTAATGCTAGGGCCGCCTAGAATTACTCCATTGTTGAGGATCTGGCTCAGAGTCCGTGTGCCATGTCTGCTTTAGAGGTTCTCCAGTCGTGTCCGGCTCAAAGAAGTGCTTTACTTTCCGCGATTGGGGCAGTCAATACAACTAACTCTTTAGTGCTCACTTTTGACATGTTAAATGTCAAAAAGCGACTCCCTCATCATATGGCTTTTCAAATAAAGTCTACATACTGGAAAATTAACATTTTTCGGACCGTTATTGATGAAGGAGCTTCCATGTGCGTCATGTCAATGTCATGCTGGAAGGCTATTGGATCGCCTTCGGCTGTTCCTTCACCTACCGTCTTGACTGCATTCGATGGTCATTCTCATAAGCCGCATGGGATTATTCCGGCCTTTCCTATATGTGTTGGAGGGGAGGTTGTTAATATTGAAGTAGAAGTCGTAGATGCTAACCTAGACTATAATCTCCTCTTAGGAAGGAACTGGGTATATGAAATGGACGTCGTTGTTTCGACTCTGTTTCGTGTCATTTGCTTTCCTCATGAGAAAATCGTTAAGGTTGATCAATTGGATTATTGTCTAGTCGATCCTCAAGCAAGCTCTGACTCTACTGTTCCTTTAGTGGATAACCCTTGTCTGCCTACTGAGAATTTAGGAGTAGGGATGTATTCCTCGTTGATGGGTAATTTTGATCTTCCCTCTCCTTTCGCTAAGATCAATGCCATTTCATCATCTAAGGAGTCTCCTCGAGAAGAGTTCTTCCGAACTCGTTATTTTTCAGACCCTTGGACCTTGCCTTCACCTACAACCACATTACTTGAAGGACAAGGGAATGGAATGGCATTCCCTATATCTGCAGCTGAGCTTAGATATCAGTCTATCGTCAACACTGCAGACGACCATTCTACTCCTTTTTCCAAAAAGGAGTTAGATGGCGATGTGGCCCCGTCTTGGAGCCTTGATTCTATCTTTGCCTTGGACTGCTTAGATTCAGTTTTACCTTTTGAAGAAGAAATTATCGAAGCAATGATGGGTATAGATCGACCTTGGGAAGATTTACACCATCGTTCATACTTTCTTCCTCCATTGCAGGAGGTAGAATCTAGATTCTCTGAGCTTTGTACTAGTGATGTTTGTACGGTGTCAAATCCTTTGGCTCCAGCACACGTCTGTACCGAAGGTAATATGTCGGTGATTTCAAAAACAACACCTATAAACATCTCTAGGGACCCTAACATGATCGAGAATCTCTTCATCGGAATTGAGTGTTCCCCTAAAGAAATCCAAATTTACATCGACCTGTTCAAGGAATTTCGAGATGTATTTGCTTGGTCTTATGAAGAAATGCCTGACATTGACCCATCTATATTTCAACATGAGATCAAGACGTATGAAAACGCCAAACCAGTTCGTCAAAGGCTTCGGTCGGTTAACTCTAGGAAAGTAGCAGCTATCAAAGCGGAAGTGGAGAAGCTGCTAAAGGCGGGTTTCATATACCCTGTTCCTCTTACTGATTTGTTTCTATCCAGTCCCTGTAGATAAAAAGCAAGGAACAATCCGAGTATGCATCGATTTTAGGGACCTAAACAAGGCTTGTCCCAAAGATAATTACCCCACGCCATTCATTGATCAGATTATAGACGAGTGTGCGAGTAATGAGATTTTTTCCTTCATGGATGGTTTTTCTGGTTATAATCAAATTTCTATCCGTCCTGAAGATCAACATAAGACAACCTTTATATGTCCCTGGGGTACCTTTGCATATAGAAAGATGCCTTTTGGTCTTAAAAATGCTGGAGCCACCTTTCAGTGGGCCATATAATATGCTTTCCACGACATCAAGCATGTCATCGAAGCATACTTGGATGATCTCGCTACTCATTCTCGAAAGAGAACTGATCACCCTAGTCACCTTCGAATGGTTTTCGAGCGATGTCGTTTTTATAAAATCCGGTTGAATCCCAACAGTGCGTTTTCACGGTTACGTCCGGTCGGTTGTTAGGGTTCTTTGTGTCAAATGAAGGGATTTGGGTTGATCCCTTCAAGGTTGAGGCAATAGTTCAGTTGCCTCCCTCGTCCTCAATTCGACAACTTCAGAGTCTTCAAGGGAAGGCTAATTTCTTAAGGCGGTTTATAGCGAACTATGCCGAGATCACTAAAGGATTCATGCGTTTGTTATGGAAAGGAGTTCCATTTGTATGGGACGAATTTGCGCAACAATCATTTGATGCTTTGAAAAAGGCACTAGTCTCTACCCCGCTTTTGAGTCCACCAGATTATGGGAGAGACTTCCTTTTATATCTCGCTGTAGCAAAATCAACCATTGGTATGGTTCTCGTTCAGGAGGACGATGCTCTCACCGAGCATGTGATTTATTATTTGAGCTAAGGCTTAATAGGTCCTGAACTTCGCTATTCTCCGGTTGAGAAGTTGGCCTTAGCAGCTGTCCATGCTGTCTAGCGGCTTCGTCATTATATCCTGTTGCGCAAAACTTTTGTCTTAGCGGCGGTCAATCCATTTCAATTTGTCCTCAGTAGGCGAGTGATTGGAGGCAAATATAATAGATGGATAGTCATCTTGCAAGAATTTGATCTCGAGTTCTTGTCTGCCAAGTCTAAGAAATCTATGGTTTTCGCTGAGCTAATTTCTGAGCTGCCTTGTGGAGAGGATACTGTTTATGAGGAAAGTTTTCCCGATGAACATTTATTCCTCATCTCTTCACTCGACCCTTGGTATGGAGATATCATTGTCTATCTCTAGACTTCGAAGTTTCCCTCTACTTTCTCCAAGGATGAACGTCGAAAATTACGTCACCTAGCTAAAAATTATGTTATCGTTGGTGATACCTTATACCGTCGAGGGGTTGATTCAATACTTCGGCACTGTTTAACCTTAGAGGAAGCAGAGTCAGTGCTAAATGACTTCCACAATGGAGTTTGTGGTGGTCATCTATCAGGGCTTGCTACAGCCCAGCGCATCTTACGTGCCGGCTATTTTTGGCCTTCACTTTTTAAAGACTGTGTGGAAGCGGTCAAACATTGTCACCCTTGTCAAATATTTACTCGCAAGATGCGTGCTCATCTAGATCCTCTTTTTCCTGTAGTCACCGTCGGTCCTTTTACTAAGTGGGGTATTGATTTTACAACTTGTAATCCGCCTTCAGCGGTGAATCACAGGTACATTATCGTGGCTATAGACTACTTTACGAAGTGGGCTGAGGCCATGCCCACTTATAAAAATGATAGTGACACGGTAGCATTGTTCCTTTTCAATGAGGTTATCTCAAGATTCGGTATCCCGAGAGAGATTGTCACTGATCATGGCAGTCATTTCCAGAATCAACTGATGTCTGAATTGGCTCTCAAATTAGGTTTCCGGCAAGAGCATTCGTCTCCTTATTATCCTCAGGCCAATGGATAGGTCAAGGCAGTCAATAAAACTCTTAAGATGATCCTCCAATGGACAATCGACAAAAATCGGTCCAATTGGCACGTTATGTTGTATTTGGCTCTGTGGGTATACCGGACCTTCGTGAAGACTACTACTGGTTTTACACCTTTTCAGTTGGTTTATGGGATGGAATCTATCTTTCCGATTGAATGTGAAATTCCATCTCTTAAGTTAGTTGTAGAGCTCCTTCCAGAGATTTCGAGTCTCGAAGAGCGCCTCCTTCACTTGGAACATCTCGATGAGCAGCGTCGAGATGCCGCCACGATGAATGAGGCTCATAAGAAAAGGGTTAATACGCAGTATGATAAATCTGTCCGTCCTCGAGTCTTTTCTGAAGGTGACCTTGTCTTGGTCTATGACCAAGATAAAGACACCTTGGGGGCAGGCAAGTTTAAGCCTATGTGGTACGGTCCTTTCGTTATTAAACGAGTTTTAGAAAAAGGGTCGTATGAGTTAATCGATTTTGAAGGAAACAAGCTGGCGGAGCCCCGAAATGGGCTCTACCTAAAGAAGTACTTTTCTTAAGTAGGAATTAGGTAATGGCTTCTTTGTATATTATGTATATTTGTACATATATCATCGAGAGTTTTTTTGATATCAACACTTTTTGGTCTGCTGTGGCAGGTGTTGATGGATGATTTGGTCTATTTTGGGTTCGCCGATGGTGCTAGTTGGCACACTCGGAATCTCGCTTCTGCAGCTTGGGTACTCTATTATCCAATTGGTCAATTGATGGTATCAAGAGGCGTATGCATTGGTCCCGCTTCAAGTAATATGGCTGAGTATACCGCCGTTATTAATTTACTATCCGAGGCAATCTCTCACGAGATCGGCTCGTTGGTAGTTTATTTGGATTCTCAATTGATAGTGTCACAATTAAACAACATTTATCGGGTAAGGGATCCATGTTTATAGTGCCAGTATTTAAGGGTGAGGTTGTTACAAAGATCATTTGTTTATATTAATTATTTGCACATTCCAAGATCTCATAATTGGTTAGCTGATTCTATCGCTAACCAAGCATTAGACTGACACATCAATCATTCATCACAATAAAATCAAGCATCAAAAAGTCAAACTGTATATATATATCTATTTTATATATATATATATATATATATATATATATATATTATTATATATATATATATATATATTATATAATATATATATCATAAAGCATCTCGAGTGTACATATGTTGTCCAAAAATATACAAAATTGGGACTCAAATGCCCATAATCATGTCCGGCATATCTAATGCCCCGGCTCAGGATGAGTGGCCAAGTAGGTAACCATCGCATTGGCCACACGCCGAAAAGTGCGAACCCAGTCACGTGGCATGCCAACCACATGACGCTGCATATCCTCAGGAAGATTGCCTATCGCAGCCATTGGTACTCGGCAGCGCAGTCTCGTCAAGCGTCGCTGGACGTTGTTTAGAGTTCGTTCTGTCTCAGCAGTCGCCTCTTCGGCTCCTCGGCCGCGCCGTCCATGCTGCGGGGACCCATCTGGTCGTACTGGCCCAATATCTGGAACATGATCATTATATTAGTCATTTGAATCCCATCAAAATATTTTTCAAAATGCATCATTATATTTGAAAAATCCAAAAAAAAACATCATAAAATCAAAAAAGTCTTACCGATCTCGCCCCATGCTGCGTTCGGCGGTAATGCTAGGTCAGGATCTCCTCGAAAATCTAGCCAACATAGGGGTAGTCATCTACGGCGATGATCTACTGATCCCACTAGGCGAAGAAGTCATCGTCGAAAGCAGTCCTTGGGACCTCCCCACCCCCCAGACGTTTCATCAGATCAGCCCATCGACCCATGCGTGGATCGCGTGGGGTGCTTATGGAAATTGCTACCCTGGGGCGGAGTGCGGGACCCTTCTCGAAAAAGAAAGTACAAAGGATAGTCCCGTACCCAAAGTTCTTGGTCTGTCCCCTCTTGATAGAAGTGAGCTGTCTCTTCATGTTGGCCAGAAGAGGAGTACACCAGTCGAACATAGTAGTGAGATAGTCAACGACCACGCTCATGGTTAGCCGTGATGCCTGATACAAAGAGGATGATCCATTCACTCGAGCTATGGTGAATAGGATTATCCTCAGAGATAAACTCGCCACATGTGTGATAGAAATCTGTCTCCCAACCTTCTTGGGATGTCCCGGGCAACAGATCTGTACGTAGTCCTCTATGGTGAGAATGCTCCGTGTCCTGCCCCGGGAATTTACTACCTCTCCCCTTCGGGAAAGCCCCGTGATGAAATAGATATCCTCCACTTCTACCCTGAGTGGCATTTGATCAATCATGAAGGCTTCCTCCTTGACGTCCCAATAATCAATGAGCATCTTGAGCAGACGTACATTTGCTTTCATGTTCGGCAGTTTGAAGAATTTAAGCAATCCACATCCTCGTAGGGCATCCAAAGCTTGAGGATCATTCATGACTTCATTATCCACCGCTGCGTGCTCTCTTTCACACCAAGTGACCGACATTCTGAGAAAAAAATGATTTCCAACCGTTAGTTTTTGTTTAAAATTGGTTCACGGCGTATACCTGGGTTCCTGTGCACACAGTCGCGTATTGGGTCCGCGTGTACGCAGTTTTCATATTACCAACCCACGTATATGCCGTAGTGAAATTTTGGACAAAAATTCAACGGTGAAACATCAATTAAAAATCTTAAAACCAATCACAATCAATTGCAAGCTAAGTATAAGAGTTACCTGGAGGTTTTTGAAGAATTTGAACGGTTGAATTTGGTATACGAGAAGTTTGCTCCTTTTGCTCCAATCTTTGCTCTCCAACTCAAATGGTAAAAATGGTGAGTCCAAAATCCCTTTTATAAGTTTCGAAAATGCAAAATTTTTTCAAAATTTTATTTTGTTTGGCCTCATGTGACTTTTAACTTGGGAGCTTGGAATGTCGAGAATGGTTTGTTTTTCAGGACATTTTGGACGTTTTTTCGACAATTTCGAGATGGTTCCATAACTACTGACCCGTCATGGCAGGTATCGTTTTCTCACTGGCATATAGGTTAGCGACACAATTTTTCTGTTCCATTATGCATACTAGCCTTCATTCGCCGATATATCTGCCATAGGGTCGACCCCATCGTGTTATGGTTCGTAAGCCATCTTCACTCGCCGATTTTTGAAATCATGACACGATGATAGAGCCATCCTTTACATGGGAATCGTAGTTAGCACCTCACTGACATTTTTTGCCCATGCTGCTCCGATCTGAGTAGGCTCGGGAGTCCTCTGTAGTCCCGCCATGACTTATGCGTTGAAGACTCATTCCTCTTAGCTCCTTCGCTTTGTTCTAGATTTATACCCTAGAGGCTCCTTTGTGTTGAGTTGTACTACTGCATTGCATGTTGACCACTTGCACCTTTTGGCCTAGAGTCGGCTTCACTTGGACTCGTGTTTAAGCCAAATTTTGACCATGACAAATGCAAAATCAACCTCGCATAGCTTTGACTTCTGCAACTTGACACACCTTGACTCGTGGAAGGAACGTACCTTTGAGTGTCACTGACCAATTTTCACCTCCCTGCATTGAGCATAGGAATGTTCCATTCCCAGGAACTAGATCATCTGTTTCACCGACACTCATTTTTTCCATTATACCATAGCATTCTTTTATTCTTTTTCAAGCTTAACAGAAAAAGACAAAAAAATTAAATATTCCAAAAAGAGCGGGAACAGGACAGTATTTCCATTTATTGTTGGCAGCTAGAGTCAGTCATGTCACCCTTGAACAAAGCACTCAAAATAAAGTCTCCTCCGTTTGGGCGGGATTTAGTTTGACTTAGGTACGCCTTAACCTTGTTATTGAGTCAGTTCTCCCCCGATTGGTTATCTCTTCCAATCATATGGAGGGTTCGTTCGTGCCTCCTGCATGACGAACTTATACAGAGTCATTATATGCTGCCACATAGTCACATTGAGTCGTGCTTTTGTTCAATGGAAGTTAGCCTGAGTCAGCCTCTCTGCGGTGTCTCTTGACTCATTTTTCAGTCGACCATCCCTGGTTGTCAGTGTCATGTCTATTATCACATCAGTTATATTGGTCCTTTACTCGTGCCGGTTTGAGAAGGTCTCCATTGACTTCTTGCTGGCGGGTCTTGTCCTTATCGACGACGCCATCTTGCTCTGAGGACAGACCTAGAGTTGCACCCTGGCCCTATTTTCATTATTGATAGGTCACTTTGTGCTCAGCATCGATCAGTATCATGGGTCTTTGGCTGAGTGGTTTCCCTTGTGTTCGAAATCAACTTACATTAGCACACATTGGGATTCGTGCAGTACCTTGGTTTCCATTTGACCCTATTGGTGGATACCTCGCCTCTGTGTCAGCTTTCATTATTGGTTGGTTCAGAGGGTTTTTGTCATGCACTAGCCACATCTTGTGTACGCCAGAAACGTACTTCGGTTGGGTTACTACATCTCTTTCGTCCGATTCCTTCCACATTATTGGCCTATGGGTTACGCTCGCGCTAGATTGATGAAGGATGCCTTAATGCCTTCCTTCTAGCGGATCTTTCCCTATCGACTCCGACTCATTGCTCTGGGGCAAAGATCTAGAGTCCATTTGGCAGTACCTTGGGGTTGCAGTCA
>APFE031340896.1:169852-262038 GCA_000404065.3 Pinus taeda
CACATTGGGTTTCCACCTTACATCATGGTGTTCATGTGTGCTTCTTGTGTGTGATGATCTGTTCTGTTTTACTGCACCTGTTTACTGTTCATATGGTTAATAAAGTTCTGATGCATTAACTAAAGATCAACATTTAATGGATTAACTGAATCATAAGTTTACTGGATATACACTAGTTGCATTAGACACAATTGCCTGTACACGCAGGTTCCCTTAACTGAAGTAGCATATATGAATCTGCGTATGGAAATGAAAAAGTGTTTGATTTGGTAATACTGATTCCCCCCCCCTCTCAGTATTATTTCCAACAAAATAGAGGTTAAAAAGACCCTTTTTACTACTCAACATTTTGGTGTCGTTGCCGGGGAAGAGTGTAGCCATTTTTTTCTTTTAGAGAGTAGCGTAAGTACCTGCAAGGAGAGAATTGGGTTTTAAAAACAAAAGGTAAGAACCTGCATACGGAGCATGTAACATCCCTACTCCCCCGCCCGCTTTCCTACAGATTTGTTGTTATTTTGGGTAGAAATAAGCATTTGATTTGTGTGTATGACTAAGAAGAAAAAGCCTGAAAATAATCTTAAACCACTACCCAAGCCTGATAAAGCTAAGAGGCTGGTGACCCTTGGCCGATTGACCTTTATAGACGAAATCCTCAAAAAAGCAGAATCTCAACCTTCAGTGGGGCCTAGAAAATCTCCTTCTAGACAACCTACTAGTTCCCTTCAGGCCACAGGATCACCATCTGTAGCCTTTGCTGAGGTGCACAGCCAAACAAAGGAGCAAGAATTTCAAGAAATTGAGAATTCTAGCTCAAAATCATTACAAGAAGGGAACCTTAGTAATCTCTACAAGGGAAGAGGAGAAATAGGGGAAACTAGAGAACCAAGATCTCCTCTTGGAATAGTCACCATTAAGCAGCCCAGATAAGGGAAGTGCTGTAAAAATCATCCAGAATGAAGCTGAAAAACCTGAAGAGCTAAAATCCCCCCAGACATTAGTTCAGTAAGGAACTCTCATCATCCCAGACAAAGAAAGTATTGTTAAGGCCATTCCTGCTCCTTCTAGCCAGCCTAGAAATATCCTCCTAGAAATTCTAGAAGGTTATTGGCACATATTTGACCAAATGGCCCAGAACCAAAAAACCCCCCAAACCTCCACACTGAAATATCCTATTGTAGATACTACAATTAATGCACCTATGAAGGCCATTCCTCTCCAGCATATCCCACATTTCATGGCTTAACATCGGAAGATCCAGACACATTTTTGTTTGAATTCTATGTGATGTGCAGGGGGTATGACTATACCCCCAATCCCCAAGGGTTGAAACTATTTTCCTCTACATTAAAAGGGGCTGCTTTATGATGGTTTATGGGATTAGGTGGAGTTGTTATAAATGATTGGGATCAGATGAAAGGTGCTTTCCTGAAGAAATATCAGGATTATTGTAGGTCTAGAGATTTAAAGGATGAAATATTTCAAATGGTAGCTAGACCTAATGAGACATTGGAAGAATATGTTGAACATTTTCAGTATAATCTTCAAAGATCTCCTTATGCATCATTACCCTTACCTGACAATGTATTAAAAAAAACATTAATTAAAGGCATGAAGGAACAATGGATTGAAACACTAAATATTATGGGAAAAGGAGACATCTATCAAGAAGATTTTTATAACATCAATGATTTATGTATCAGGAGTTCGCAAGGCAGCACAAGGCTAAAACCAACGGAACATGACAAGTTCACAAGGGACAACAAGATCTCTAGAGAAGGAGTAACCCAAGCAGAAATAAGAAATTTATTGGAGAATTTCAAAACTGATATATTGGGGACTCTAACAATGCAGCTCGATATTATGCAAGCGAAACAGAAACAAGAAGAAGCAGAGCAAAATCTAGCAATATTCTGCCCTAGATGCAAAAATAAACACAACCATAAAGCGTGCCCACTAGATGTAGTTCAAGTCTGTGCTATCTGTACAAAGGACCATTCTACAGAGAACTGCCCCACATTTCCTGGTCTGAAAGCAGTATATAAAGAAGCGGGAGAAGAATCAGAACCAGTGTACATACTTAATCCGTGTCATCAATGGCAGCCGCGACAATCAGGTATATCTCCTGATCCGTCTTCTTCTTTCCAGCCTCGACAATAATATGCTCAGTAATATAATACAATGTGGCAAAATCAACCCCCCTTCTCAAATTGGTCACAACAACCATTTCCTTCATCATCTCCATGGCCGAATCAAACAAGCCAATCTAATTGGCCTAATTTTCCCTATGCTTCACCATATTGGCAAAAAAATGCATATCCAACACAATGGTCCCCTCCCACTTCACCAAGTCAAGCCTAGTAGACAAAATGGCAAAGACTGATGAATCAACCAACAGGAACCATTCCACTCCCTCAACCCACACTGTAAGCACTACAACAAAATCCCCAATCCAACTTAAGACCGCAACTCCCAGCCCAACCCAAACCGAACCCAAATAACAGACCGGTTCAATCCATTCAAATAGTCGAAATTCCAAAGCTAGAAACCGATCTAAGGGAGTGCAACGACCTTCAATTAAGATCTTGGTGCATTATAGAAACCGAGGGAGATAAAAATGTTCAAGTTGAAAATCAGTTACCCGCAGAACAACCATTACAAGAAGAAGATGTGGTCAGAAAACAGACTCATGACCAAGAAACCACATCTTCTCCCCCATTCCCAAAACGATTAATCATACCCCGCCCTATAGAACATCCTAACTTTGATATTCTAGGAGAACTAAAGAATTTGTATATTAAGATCCCACTCCTCCAAGCTATCCAAGATATACCAATATATGCAAATACCATCTAAGAGCTATGTCTAAAAAAGCCAAGGAGGAGAATAACAAAAAACCCAACAGTCCAAGTAGTTGGCACCTTATCTGATCTGTTATTAGGAAGAGAGGCACCTGTCAAATATGAAGACCTAGGAAATCCAATAGTGATAGTGCAAATCAATGGACAAACCTTTTCAAATGCCTTAGTTGATTTAGGGGCTGAAATTAATATTTTAACAGCCACCACTTGTCAAAAACTAGCATTACATTAGTAGAACCAACCTCCACCTTATTAGAATTGGCTGACCGATTAGTAGTTAGGCTAGAAGGTACACTACATGATGTCATGGTATCGGTTGATTCCTGGGAATATCTAACCAACTTCCTGATAATAAACCCCAAAAACCGACTCAATGGACACCCGTTAATTTTAGGTAGACCTTGGCTTGCGACCGTTGATGCTTACATTGGCTGCCAACAAGGCAGTATGACCATAACTAGAGGGAGTAAT
This sequence comes from Pinus taeda, assembly GCA_000404065.3. Lineage (NCBI taxonomy): Eukaryota > Viridiplantae > Streptophyta > Pinopsida > Pinales > Pinaceae > Pinus > Pinus taeda. The sequence goes on from APFE031340896.1 coordinate 173,182, forward strand.
ATCAAGAATCTAGCCCTATACCCTCCAGCCCAGCCAAGTGTAACAATAATAAAAACTAACAAGCATTCTGTATCATACCTCACAGAAAATATTAGATCCCCATTAACCATAGAATATGCCCTCGATTTTAAAGATCAAATAGAAGATGATGTTATTAATAACTTCATTAACCAAATTGAATCTAGATCCCGTGTACAATGTCACATGATAGAGGTAGCATTTGACAATGAACTAGAAGAAGATCCTCTCAAAGACACTCATGATCAAACAATACCCACTACCCCTGTTTCAAACAACAAAACTATAGAGATTGAGCCAGGAAAAACTTTGAACATCAATAATAACCTGACTCTTGAACAAGAAGAAAAGTTGGTCCAACTACTGAGAAAATATAAGGAAGCTTTTGCATGGGATTATCTGGACATGAAGGGAATTGATCCCCAGTTATGTACGCACCACATTTATACAGGAAAGGATGCGAGACCCATTCACCAACCCCAATGGAGACTCAACCCTCACTTGAAAGACATTGTGAAAGCTGAATTATGAAAACTTTTGGATGTAAACTTTATTTATCCGATCTCCGATAGCAAGTGGGTCTCTCCGCTAGTAGTGGTGCCAAAGAAGAATGGAAAGTGGAGGATTTGTGTAGATTATAGAGAATTAAACAAATAAACCCAGAAATACCACTTTCCCCTTCCATTCATTGATCAGGTATTAGATACATTAAGAGGAAATAAATTCTTTTCTCTCTTGGATGGCTTCAGTGGATACAATCAGATTCACATTGCCCCTGAAGACCAGGACAAAACTACTTTTACCTGTCCTTGGGGAACATTTTCCTACAGAGTCCTACCCTTTGGCCCATGAAATGCCCCTGCCACATTTTAAAGGGCCATCCTCAGCATCTTCTCAGATTTAATAAATGAAGGGCTCGAAGTATACATGGATGATTTCACACCATACGGAGATGATTTTGACCCAGCACTAGACACATTGGAAAAGGTGCTGCAACGATGTATCGCCACCAGGCTCTGCTTGAGCCATGAAAAGTGCTATATGATGATGACTGAAGGACTCATACTAGGTCATTATATCTCAGCGGCTAGAATACAAGTAGATCCAAAATTCAAATAATTTTGCTAATACCTACTCCTACCACACAGACAGAGGTACGCAATTTTCTTGGATTTTCTAGTTATTACAGGAGATTTACAGAACATTTTTCTCAAATATTTGCACCTCTATACGCACTAACAGGAAATGTTGATTTTGTTTGGATAGAGAAATGTGATCGTGCTTTCGAGGATCTGAAAAAGCTTGTGTCAACAGCCCCAGTGCTTAGAGGCCCAAACTGGGACCTTCCATTTCAAATTTCATTAGATGCTTCAGACATAGTTATTGGAGCCATCCATGGGTAGGAAGAATACAAAAGACCATATGAAATCTATTACATTAGCAAGAATTTGTCTCCTGCTGAGCTAAACTATACTGTTACTGAAAAAGAATTTTTAACTGTAATACATGCTGTAATAAATTTAGGCATTATATCACTGGATATCCTATTGTTTTATATACAAATCACTCTGCGATAAAATATTTAGCAAATAAACCAATTACAAATGGTAGAGTAGCAATATGGTTGATTTTATTGTAGGAATTTGGCATCAAAATAAAAGATTGACCTGGGAAAGAGAATCCTATAGCTGATTTCCTCTCACGAATACCGAAACCAGTAGACACAACAACAGTCGAAGATCAATTTCCAGATGAACATTTATTTGATGTGACTGTCAAGACACCTGGTGTGCTGATGTTGCAAATTATTTAGCAATAGGAAGATTACCAAAGCATCTGACCCCCAATGAATGAAAATAGATTGTGCAACGTAGTACCCAATTTTCTTGGATTGGGGGCTACATGTTTCATACAGGGGCAGATATGCACATCAGAAGATGCGTCCATGAAGAGAATATTTGACATTATGAAAGCCTGTCATGACGAACCATGTGGCAGAAATTTCACAGATCAAAGAACTGGTCACAAAGTTCTGCAAACAGGGTATTACTGGCCCACAATCTCGAAATATGCGAAAAAAAATTGTTCAAGCCTGTGACAATTGCCAAAGAGCAAGACGCCCTGGTTAGTCTGACGAAATTCCTTTAAACCCATAGCTAGTAATCAAACCATTTGAGCGTTGGGCACTCGATTTTGTTGGTCCGATCAACCCAACATCAAATCAGAAGACATATATTTTGGTGGCAACAGAGTATGTGACCAAATGGGTTGAAGCAAAGGCACTTCCAAGAGCTACAGAGGACTCTGTGATTCATTTCCTATTCCAAATATTTCTGCGATATGGCCTCCCAAGAGACATAATCACGGATGTAGGACCACAGTTTGAAGGTAATAAAATCACTCCAACATTAAAAAATTATCACATTTAGCACAAAATTGCTACTCCGAATCACCCATAGGCAAATGGCCAAGTAGAGAGCACGAATAAAGTGATAGATGCAATATTAACAAAAATCATTGCGTCACACAAACGTGATTGGGCTACAAGATTGTCGGAAGCCTTGTGGGCATACCGAACAACGTAGAGAAACACCTTCAGTTATTCACCATAACAGCTAGTATTTGGAAAGGAACCCATCTTTCTAATAGAGTTCGAAATACAAATGTCGAGAACAACACAGGGTGTCGGTCTAGATTTAAGTGAGGCCTAGACTAATAGATTACAACAAATTAACGAGCTAGAGAAATTAGGCTCTCAGCTCTTCAACACACTGCATTAATCCAACAACAGAGAGCAAAATGGCATGACGCCCTGATCAAAAAGAAAATCTTCCATGAAGGAGATGGGGCACTCCTATATGATTCCAAGTTTCAAGATTTTCCGGGAAAACTTCAAACTCGCTGGCTTGGACCGTATGAAATCCAGAAAGTGCATGACAATGGCACCAGCACTTTGACTACTATTGACAGATCTGGACATATCTTTAAAGAAAATGGCCATCGAGTGCGACTGTACCATAAACCGCTTACTCGGGAATCCTTCTACCAGCAACTCCGAGAAGATTCTGACATGCAGATTCTGGCCGAGGAAGAGAATTCTTCCTCACCTTTGGTTCACTAAGTAATTTTATTGCTTTTAAATTTTGTACATAACTTTTTTTGTTCTGCTTTTATAAATTACCTTTTGTACAGATTTCTGCATTTTTTTTTTCGCATTTTGATGTTCCTTTTTGAAGGAACAACACTTTCGCCGTTTTGATGTTCCTTTCTGAAGGAACAACACTTTTTCATTTTGCTGTTCCTTTCCGAAGGAACAACATTTTCGCCATTTTGTTGTTCCTTTCCAAAGGAACAACAATTTTGCATTTTGTTGTTCTTTTCTAAAGGAACAACATTTTCACCATTTTGTTGTTCCTTTCCGAAGGAACAACACTTTTCAATTTTGTTGTTCCTTTCCGAAGGAATACCATTTCCGCCTTTTTGTTGTTCCTTACCGAAGGAACAACATTTCCACCTTTTTGTTGTTCCTTTCCGAAGGAACAACACTTTCACATTTTTGTTGTTCCTTTTCGAAGGAACAACACTTTCACATTTCGCTATTCCTTTCTAAAGGAACAACACTTCCGCATTTTTGTTGTTCCTTCCAAAGGAATAGCACTTTCATTTTTTGTTGTTCCTTTCCAAATAAACAACATTTCCGCAATTTTTGTTTCGTGCTTGCTTTATTTGTTGTTCCGATTAAGGAACATCTACTGTTTCTCTTAAGGAACAACAATTTCGAGTATGTTTTTCTTTTGCTTGTTATTCCTTTTAAAGGAACTGCGGTTTTTGTGTGCAAATATTCTTTGATGTCCCTCTAAAGAAACAACAACTGTTCCATCTAAAGAACACCAATTTTGAGTGCATTTTTCTTCTTTTTGTGTGTATGTGTGCTTCACCATTTAGAGGATTTTTTGTGAGTGATGGTCATTTAAGGCACAACTATACATTTATGAAAAAATACAAAAACTAGAAGATATTGAAATCAAAAAACCAAAGAAAAATCATTATCTTTAGAGAAATTGCTTTGAATTGATAAGAGAAAGAAGAAAGGACACAACTATGCATATCACTTTGCTGTCTTTATTTTCACTAACACCAATTTGATTGATTATTTTTATCATGATGGTTCTTCCTAAATCCCCATAATTCTCTTTGATCATTATTAATTAATAAGAATAAGGGCATATTTTCCTCTATTGAGATGTTCAGACTTCTTCCACCATCCCTACTCTTAAGGAGTGATGAGCCACCCTCTGTATATAAATAGGAAAGTGCTATATAAAAGAAAAGAAGAAAAAGAAAAGATACATATCTATATGATTACTAATATTATTTGTCAGATGAAGGATAGGTGGTCTCATCAAGAACCAGCCTACCATGATCATAAGGAAGAAAGTGAAGTGGCATTCCCACTATGGCCACCACACCAAGGATATGATCCAAAGAGGCACATCAGAAAAATAAAAAGTCCTTGGAACAGGACGTCTCATCACGAGCTGGCTTGCCCACCTTTCACTCCTTCCTAGTGAATCGCATTGTGATTCATCTAGTTACCAAGCCAGCATAATGACCTCCATTTTGACATCACACAACACTTTCCTAAGCATACACAAAGGGTTATGGTTCCAAGGGTGAAATAAGCAATTATGTCAAGGTTATGGACACCTGTGGGCGAAAAAGCTCTGCTGATGGTATTGAAGTCATATTTTTTACACCAATAGTCATTATAAACCCTTCTTCTTATATCTTTATAGTGATTTCAAATGAGATTATGTCATATAACCCTTTCAAACCTTTGATACATGAAAATCATTTACAAATCAATCATGATGGTTAAAGTGGATAATGACCGCATAAGAACTTTTACTCACGTCAGCTGTCCTATCCTCTATTTTTCACATCATATCATGGAATTTCCATATTTATTAGCGATTTCCATCATAAGCCTCGATTTCAGTAATCCGCTCATTTTTGTAAACATGTCATTGATCTACACGTGTTCCTTTATTCCACTGTACGATTGCAGTTCAGTATGCTACTCCTTTATTTGATGGCCGAGGATGACCTATCACATTTCAAGGGGGCGCGGGTGATCTCCATAATTCACTGGCATACATGTCAGCTCATTATTTGGAGGTATTATGACTTCATCAAAACTCGGGAATAGCAAAGTTAACGGTATTGTATTTCCCAACATGCATGGATTGCTGTTCCAATGCCATTTCTGTGTTTTGCTCTATAAAAATTAACAGTGAGCTAAATTTTGAACAGCTTGTTGTTCCGTCGTCTTCTCTGTGTTTTTTAACAGTGAGCTAAAATTTGAACAACTAGCTATTCCATCAACACCTCTGTGTTTTTTTACAGTGTGCTAAGCTTAAACAGAATGGGAGGAAGATAAATTCGCAGCGAGCCACAGGTGTTAATGATCTCTGACACTACACGCGAAATCTTAGTAAGAGCAGGATGGATATCCTACCTTAACCGTCTACAACAATCTAACGAGATGGTGGCAATTGAATTTCTGTAGAATTTGCAGGAAAATCATTCCATGGTGAGAGGGAGACAAATAGCAGTAACAGATGAGATAATTGCTGAAGTTTCGGGACTGCCTGCTGTGAGACCAGTATGGACCTTGAAAAAGGTGAGACTATAAGACACTATAACCATCTTCAAGGACGAAAGGCAGAACCTTACTGTCAAAGGAAAATGAGTCTTGTTGGCAACCCTTGGAGAGCCTTGGGCGGAATTGGCCAGAATTATCCAAAGCTACATCACTTGCGATGGCAGAAAAGACGTGGTAAGACCACGCCATCTCAAACTGTTAGCTATGTTAAAACAAAAATGTGTTTTGAATTTGCCTGCGTTCTTAAATTTTTTATTTCATGATGTTGCCCTAAGTATAAGAAAATCTCGCCATGTAGAATCAATAGTAAGCCATCACGGTTTAATTTGGTTGATAGTCAGTTACAGTCTTGCCCAACAATAGAGTAGTTGGGAAGAATTGATCTTCTTGATAGATGGGGGACTGGCCTTGCCAGCCCCAAAACGTAAACACATTGCTAGCACAACAATTAGACTGTCGAAACGAGGACAATCTGTCAAATTGGCAAGAAGCAGAGGAATGTTGGGAAATTCCCAGGGAAACAGTAGCTAGCTTGTGGAAATACATGACTCAGAAGATGAACAACCCCCACAATTTGAAGGGGGGGAATGAAGAAGAATTGGAAGAAAACGAAGAAGAGGAACCAAAAGAGGAAACTGAGCAATCCAGTCAGGAAGAAGGGGAGGAAGCAGAGAAATACAGTGAAATTCCACTGCAAAAGCCTCTGCAAGAAGATGAATTGGCCCGAATTTTGGCCAGCATGGGCGAGTATGTCCAACCTCACAGCCCACACAACCCCGATATCGAAGAAGGGCCACAGGAACACTCTGCTCATGATAAGAGTGCATCTGAGGAAATGTGTGATAAGGAGGAAGAAGAAGAACAATCCCAAGATCACTCTGCTCATGATAAGAGTGTATTTGGGGAGAAGGGTGACAAGGAGGAAGAAGAAGAATAGTCTCAGGAACACTCTGCTCCCAGTCAGAGTACACCTGAAGAAATGCACAATGAAGAAGAAATAGAAGAAGAAGTTGCCTAGGAGACAACAGAGTAGACCAGGGTTTCCTCCCCTGAAAAACCTGATCAATAGAACACTGAAGAAGTGTTCCAAGAAGGAAGCATGGAAATTGGCCAAGGCGAGGGTATAATCCCTAAAACACAAAGCCCAGGCCCAAGAAAAGAAACAATTGTTCCTTCTAAGAAAACAAATGAAATTAAAAAGCTGTGAAAGTAACAACAGAGATTTCTTAATCTAATTAAACAACTCCGACAACAAATAAGGGTCCTAAAAATGGGGAAAAGGTAAAAAAGAACCCCTGGAGAAAAGCATGTAGCCACCCAAGCAAAACCCCATAAGAAGAAGTCCAGGAGGACTCAAGTTAAACCTGTTATTACTCAAGACCGAAAGGAACAGCATGTGGCTGTTACAAATGCAGAAGCACAAACAGACAACACACCAGCCTGTGATAAGGAAGTCCAGACAGAGACACTGTCCTTTAGTAGCACGACCAACTGGACAGTTCGTGAGAAGGAAACATAGACCATAAAAACCAAATTTTGTAATAAGGAGATCCAGGTAGATCTCCAGCCCAAAAATGTCATGATGGATAATGACTCGAGGATAGTAAAACTGTAAAAAGATTTGGCACAGGCCCAAAAAATGATAGAAAAGCTCATAGAGGAAATTGTTTCTCAAGAGAAATATCAGAATTTACAACAGTAGCTAAAGAAAATCAATGCATCAGAAAGCCAAGCCTTTGATGGATGGCAAAGGGTAGAGGAGAAAGATAAAAAGGTAACCCATAGACTAGACACAATTATGAATCAAATGGATACCTTATGTTTTCTGTATACTGATGTTCTAGTGTGTAGGGCACCCGCCAGAAACTATGCTTTGTTTTTGATGGAAAGATATTTACAATTGAAAATCAAGGCTATCCAGGCAGGGGTGCCTATAGAGATAAAAACCATTGATGATTTCATAAACTATTGTAAGCATTATGGGGTGAAAGTCCAACGATTATTATGTGAATTTTATTTACACAATCTTGTGTTAGATGGAGAAACAAAAAAGAACCCTAGCCCTTTTGTGGGTGATATCCAACTTCATGCATTTATTTATTTTGTTGTTAATAAGATAAAGTGGCTTAAAGCCTACAATACCTTCCAGAGACAGGAGAATGGGTTAGATTTGTGGGTAAGGGGTGAACCTAGAAACCCATTGCAACTATGGAATAAACATAGGAGCTTAATGAGAGCACAACGTGTGATCCAGACATTGGGACCTATTCACACAGCAGTCATTTGGCAAGGGGTAGAATACTTCCTAACCATCAAAGAACTTGCCATAGCAGCAGCTAAATTTTGATACCAGACTTCCAATCAGAATATCCAAAACAAAGAACCATTCAATTATGAGAATTTTAAGCTAGCTCTTGACTGCTTGGTTATCTATGGTGACCTCATCTTGAGAGAAGGCCCGTCTTGGTTAGGATGTAGGTTCTGAAGTCCAATCATTTGGTATCCTGCACCAGGATATAGATCCTTATATGAATTGCTTGAAGGTCAGACAGGGCATAATTTTTGAAATCTTAGCTAGGAATCATGATTGTAGACCACTGACTGAGAATCCTTCTCCAACCTATTCCCTAATTTCCTTGCATGTCAATTACAATGTTTTCATGAGGGCATGAAAAAGGGTAAGCAGGGAGGTGTGTTGAGCATTAGAAAAGGTATGTAATTGCCACTTATTTCTTTATCTTTTCCTTTAATTCATAAACTTATTTGCATTCCAAGATGGTTATATGATAAAGGATTATGCTAGAATTAAGGGGAATTGTGATTAATGTAAAATGACTAACTGTTGCCTTTTTCTATGCAAAAAATGAAGAAAATGGAAGATCACCATTTCGGAGGAAAAGACAAGGCAAAACCAATTGTTGTCCCTTTGATAGGAAACCTCATCCAGATGAGGCAATTGAGATTAGAGCGCATGGGCCAGGAAAAGGAAGAAGAAACGCAATATCAGTGCAAGCGGACGAAAAGATAACTGAAGTTTAAACATTTGGTGAATCCCTTAGGATCCTTTGATCCTGAGGGATCGCCACCTTAGGGATATCTGTATTTTTGGTATTTCCGCCTGGCCACTATAAAAAGGGACAGTGCTGCAAGCCCAAGGGGTGAATTATTGTTGATTTATAGAATTTTCTGTTGCAATATGAACTTTGATCATCGACTCTCTTTAAAGAGTAATCACTGTGACTCTATTTTTATGATTAATACATAAACTTCGTTGTTGTTTCGTTATCTGATTCTGGAGTAACCGCAGCAGTGCGTCCCTGGTGGCTAAGGGCCTAGCCCTAGTGGATCACTTGCTTTCTATATCATTATTTTTTATTACAAGTCGTGTGTGGTTTGATTTCCTTTACTTGCTTTATTCAGTAATCTACTGTTCCTTGACATTTCATTTACTTGCTCTGTTATACTGACTTCGTATTTGAATAGTAATATTATTATTTGCAACTGAAAATGTTATGTTGTTCATTCTAAAATCATATCACATTGTCTAATTCATATACTGCTGTTCATTTACAGATTGGCATTGGTATTCATTTAGCTACGGTTTACCTATAATTGTGATTGTTGTTCATTTGGACTACGGTTCCATTACCATTGCAATTGTTATTCCCTTATAACTGTGGTAAATACTTCTGATGCTAAACTCAGATTACTGATTCCGTCATTTTAGATTCACTGTGTGTTTACAATTGATTTAGTTCATTGTTAAATATTTCATAGACTTACTTAAGCTTGTCGTTCCATCCTTGGATTGCTTTTCAATTCATTTACTAGTTAAAGGTTGATGTTCAATTCCCTTCGGTTAAGATTGATGCTTAATTCATTCCTGTAGATTAAGCTTTGTTTTTCGGTCTGTTCAATAGATTAGTTTTTGTTCCTTTCTGTTATTTCAAGTATTTGCTTTGGTGTGAATAGAACGATCTGCAACTATAGTGAACATTGACTATTGATGTCTAGTTCCCAGATCGGAGATATTCTCTTTGATTGATTTTCATTTGCATCAATTTACAAAGGAAATATTTATCATTACTACATCCTTGACTAATGATTGCTGCAGTTTCTTAAGTGAATGATCTAGTTACAAAGCATTTAAGTTTCTTGACATTACATTTAGAGTTCGTTTCCAGCATTTGTTTACTTTTGTAAAAGCACTATACTACTAGCATTACTCTTGACAAGTGATCGCCTTAGACTGAGTACACTCTTGAGATAACAAATCGTACCTGGATTGATAATTAATGTAGGGTAAATAGAGGTTAAAAAGACCCTTTTTACTGCTCAACATACATCAGGGAGATCCACTTACAATGTTGGCAACATCTAGCACCATCAATAGGTTGGTAGTGTTGATGACAAGAAAGGAACCAATGGAGGAGCTTTATCTCTAGGTAGTTGTTTAGTCTCCTTGCTTAGCAAAAAATGGACTTCAATTTCCTTATCAACAACTAAAGCAAAGCATATTGCAGCAACATCATGTTACACCCAGGTTCTATGGATGAAAACAAATCTCAAGGATATCCAAGGAAATTGGACCAACCTATGCCAATTATGTGTGATAACTCTAGTGCCAACAATATATATAAGAACCCTATTATCCACTCTAAGAAAAAGTGCGTACCCATGAAATATCCTTTTCTTAGAGAATAGGTTGTTGATCAGATTGTCAAATTAGAATATCTGCCAAACCATTTCCCAAAGAGACTTTTGAGTATCTAAGATAGAGGATGGGAGTGTCTTTTCCTTCATTTTATTAGCAAAAGGAGTATGTGTAGTACACAAATCCATGTCATATTAACAAAGTGAATTACAAGAAAAGAATTCTAATAATGACAATTGATATATAGCATAGGGGAAACAAACATAAGCATAGGGGGAGTCATATCCATGCAACAAAGAAAATAGTTGTAGATCAAGAAGACTTATCCATGTAGCCATTTTCCACTGATATCAAAGTGAGGAAAATAAGAAGACATAGGGAGAAGAATATTCAACCAACAGATAGGAGGAGTTCTCATCCAAATTACATCAATGACTAGATTATTTCAAGTGGTGTTTCCATCAATGCCAAATGGGGAGATAGTTGAAAATGTGTTTTAATTGATATCAAACAATAAGCATAAGATTAGTGGTTCCACGTTTGTTTGTTCTACTGCTCTCTATTGTACATGTGATCTTTCAGAGACAGAGGTTTGTATAAAAGACAACTTAATTATGGGCATTTTATTACTTCTCTAGTATGGCCATGTTCATGTTTACACTACTGATAGATTGAAAATTTTACTTGGTGTCATCATGAAACATTTTAGAATATATGATCAAAGGAATTTGAGCTTCCTGGATGCTCTGAAAATCATGCATTAAATAGTTCATGTTAGAATTTTTTCTATAATTTTTCTTCTAGGAGGTTCCTGAAACTGAACTTGGAACATAGTGAGGGAAATTCCAAATAACATCTGGTTCAGTTTTCCAAAACTTGGGCTACTATAATTTAGAAGATATGCCCTGAGGAAGTTGTTATATTAATTTTCATTCAAAGTGATTGAATAAATTCCTAAATGGTTTAATGATTCATTGCATACAAATTGTTTGATGAAATGCCCCAATCAAAATGTTGTTTTGTGGATGGGGATAATATTGATGTATATTAGCATTGTTGTACAATATTATTGATATAGCGGATTTATGCCTATTTGCATGCAAATCATTTGAATAAATGTGTTAAAGGTGTTTTTATTATATTTTGTATACAAACTATTTGATAAAATACCTCAAAGACATAAATCAAAAGTTGCATGATTGTGTGCTAGAATCTAATTAGTATGTTACAAGTGGAATCAGAGTAATGTTTCTTATTTGATTTCATACAAAATGTTTGACAAAATTTCTACAAGAAAAAGACTAAATTGATTGTATATAAAATTTGAAGAAATGTTTACATGTGAAGTGTTTGACAAAATGTATGAGAGATTAAAATCAAATTTTTGCAAGCGTGGTTAAGATAAGTTTAGTAGGGATAAGTGACAAAGTGGCATCAGAGCTTATTGTTAAGCTTGTGAAGAAGAAAAAAATTTGATATCCCATCCTTAATTGAGTATTAAGGTACTTGATATGTTACAAAGGGGTATTGGAGCTTATTGTCAAGTTAATGAAAATAAGAAAAAAATTGGGTACCCTGAAACCTCTGAAGTCATTGAGGCAACTAGGTATGTTATATTGGCCCAATGGTATGGTTGGTTCCCAACTGGTATATTGCTTATAATCAAAAAATTACAAGTGAATAAGGAAGTATCATCATATTATAGATTTAAACCAAGGCCTCTCCATAGATTTCATGTTTCATCTTCTCTAATTGTTTCTTGGTGAATGTTGAAGTCCTGAATTGTTTTATTTTTTGTACCTTCTTTTACCTTATTCTCCATCCATTTTCATGATAATTTTTCTACATTTTCAAGTTAAGGGGTCACTTCAGATATGATCAGACATAATAAAAGGTATCATTCTTTCATGGTTTATAGTCTATTATTTTTTTATGAAATTTAATCAAAACATCTCTATAGCTACTAAAATACACTCATTTTGTAGCTAACCAAAGATTCTGCAACTACATCCATGGTTAGATAGGTTCCAATGTGTTTGAAGAAGAATAAAGGATATAGGTAGATGGAAACTGTTTGACACCATCCACCTATTTTGTTGATCTGGAAACTCACAGGGTTCGAGAATTTTGATGGTCAAACTAGAAGTCAATTATGGCTATAACAGTCGACCCTTACACATCAGATTGTGGCACTCTAAGCGAGTATGGGAATGAATGAGAAAGGCTTGGGATCATAATTATGATGTATCAATATGAATTTTCTCATGATTTTATCTTCCCATAGAAAATCATGAGAAGTACAATTCATGTTTTGATTTAATTAATTAGTTGTCAAATCTAAACTTATTTTTTGGCTTATAAGTCTTTGAACTGTTATTTGGAAGGAATTATAAATAACCCTTGAAACAAAACAATTGGGACATTAAGTTTGCAATTATTTTCTACTATTGAAGAAACTTTGTTCCTCTTAATACAAGTACTGTGACTCCTAAAATTCGAATGTGTCTTTAGTCAATTTGATTTGAATCCATCATTCCTTACACTCAGTGGGAGGGCCCCCTAAGAGTTGTAAGATAGTTTAGATTTTTTATTTTATTTTTTGTTTCAATTAGTTGCATTTTGGTTTGCAGAATAGTTTATCTTCATGTTTGTTCACTTATTGATTTTGATGCATAAGATTGAGCGCTCACTAAGTTTAAAAACAATAAAAAATATTTTGAGTTGTTAGTTTTATTCATTTAGATTTTCCACTTAGTATTAGATTTAATTGTTTGAATTAATTTAGTTCTCCATTGTGAAAATTAGTAATCTGTTATAAGTTTAAATTTCATTTTGATTAGCTGGATTTTGAAACAAGCTTTGATTTTGCTGATAAAATAGGATTTTAATTCATTATAGTATATTAAGATTTCATTTCAACAAGTAAATTAGCTCTTTGAAATTTGATGCTATTAGAATAATCATTTTTATTTTATGCAGTTAAAAATAGACCTTTCCATTTGATGAAATTAGATTATTCCTTTCAATTCCACGCAATTAGATAGTCTTTTTCATTTTATGTAACTAGAACAATCCTTTTGATTTAGTGCCATCAGATAGCCCTTTCTTCAATTCGATAAAATGATGTTTTTAATTTGATCTTGTTTTTGAAAGCATACTTCATCCTTTCAAGTTTGATAGAAAGAACATGTGCGTGAAGTTGAAATGATTTAATAGTTCCTTTTTAATAATTTTCTTTAATTGCTTTGTCCTTCTAAACAAAAAATAGGACTCCTATCATATATTGTGCATGTGCACTTCATAACTACACGAACCTTGATTGACAATTCATGAAGTAGTTTAACTACCAATTAAATTACCCAACAATGAATGATTGTTACTTTATGGAGAATCTAAGATTGACATTTATACATTCCATATCTAGAACGTCCTCGTATAGAACTTGAGAGAAACTTGGTTCGGTACTGAGGTGTCTTAGTAGATAGAAATGTGTCCATATGATGACCAATAGTTTAGTCCTAGTTGATGTTTGGCCTTTGAGTAAAAATGATTCCTAGTCAACTTATATTAGTGTTCAAACCAAAGGTACGATTGGTTCCTAGCTAGAATATGTATTTAAATCACAATATTATAATTAAATGATATGAGAATAATCTTGCCAAAAATGACTTTACACGAAAAGACAAACCTTTTCTTCAACTTTGTTTATTTTCAAATTCCGTAAAAGAAGGGTTCAATAGCATATTAGGCACCTCAAATAATCACCAAGTAATGGGGAACATCATGAAATTACAAAATGGTTATGTTAGGAACCCATTGATACCATCTTAATTCTACCATCACATTACTACTAGACCATATTTTGAAAAAAAAAATTGATTGATCATATTTTTCTAGCATAATGGCTTGAAAAATTTACTAACACAAAGTTGGGAAAATACTATTTTGAGAGGCCATATGGGAACATTTATAAAACTTGTTTATACTTGAAATATCCCTTGGAATATAGTTTTTAATCCAAATTTAATTTTCAATTTGGATATCAAGTGAAAAAAACTATGGTCAAAACACACATTTAGTGTAAAATAGGAAATTCTAAGATAGATTTGGAACAAAGTTGGGACAATAAATTTTGGATGCCTAATTGGATATATATTTAAAATTTGTTTATATGGTATACTATCCTATGATTATAGATTACAATTAAATATGAATCACCTCATTTTGATATCGCACAAGAAAGTTATTCTTAGAATACTAACTGCTTGTCCTAAATATGATGCTCAAAAATTTATTTCCTAGTTTATTGAGTGGCATATTTGACTTATTGATTATTCTTTTCCTTAAAATGTGTTTATATTAGAGTTTCCACATAAATATAGTTTCATGTCCAATTGGAATTATATCGATCCCTCATTAAATGAAAAAGTTACACCTAAGTTAGTGATTGTTGGTTTAGGAAGGAGAACAAAAACAATTGTCATACCAACTATTCCAAAACATATTTGGCACATTATTTCATGGAAATTTAAAAACCTATTTATATTGGATATACACTAATTAATATAATTCCATCCCCAATTGAAATAATTTCAATTTGTCCACCAAAAAAAAAAGTTACACCTATAGTACTAACTATTGGTCTATGCAGAGATTTGAAAATAGCTTGGTTATGATGGTTTCTCCTAAGAAAATTTGACATAGAATATCATGGAATTTCCAAAACCTATTAATACCGAATATATCCTTTTGAGTATACTTTTATTTTGATTTCAAATCACTTTAATCAAATAGAAAACAAGGAAGTTATTAACAAAACATTGTTGAGTAGACTGTGATAGTTGGCTAACTCTCCTTGGTAGGTAAAAAAATTGGAATTTGTTTGTTTTCCTTTCCTTGGATCTATATTATTTTGCACTATTTGTGATTTTTTCCCATATATATTGGGTGAATAAAGACTAATGGTTCCTTTCTTCTCCCAATATATCATTTTTTATTGTAGACAAGTGTTATTTTGCAGGTATTAAGAAGCACAAGAAGGTCAATACATAGACAAGTGATTCTCAAGGATATAATTTCACAAAAAAAGGAATACTCAATATAAATTCAAATAGGGATATTTTTGGGTCCTTACATACACCATGAACTGAAAATCAAAATCATTGAACTTGTAACAATAGTATCTCAAATAAAATAAAAGATAAGAATACCTTTTCATCAAATTCATAGATGGATTAAGAATAAGAGGCAGGGCTACACAGGTACCTTCAAATAGGAGTAGGACATAGTATTGCAACTCACCCTAGATAGTTGTTGCAACTCTCTATTTCTAGGTGTTGCAACTCCATGTTACCAGGTGTTACAAGTATTTGATTCTAGGTGTTGAAAAACCATATTGTTAGGTCTTGAAAATCGTTGTTGTTGGTTGCTAAAACTCACCATTCCAAGTGCCAGTACTGCATCTCTCTCAACAAGTGTTGGAACTCCCAAGTGTAGTTGTTGCAACTCTACCAAATCATAGATGATGTAACCCCCCAGTGTATTTGATACAACTCTTCCTAAGCACAAATCATGCAACTCTGAATTTTAGTTACAAGTGCTACAACTATGAGTTGTTATGCCTGTTGTTGCAACTATATGTGCTATGACTCTTTCCTTAGTACAAGTACTACAACTCTCACTATGATTGTTGCTGCAACATTGGGACAACTAGTAAGGATGAAGTAAATATCATTGTTTCATAAATTAATTCACATCACTACATTGTAAACTCCCATGGTACATATGAAACTCTTAAATGAGGCCTACTATTCATCTTGCTTATTCATCAGAACCATGTATGCCCATGCCTTCTTCCCGATTCAAAATAATTGCATGTTGAAGTTTATGAAGTTATTGTGTTTATGTGGTTTCCCTTGAAGTTTAATCTTTTTACTACCACTCAATCACAACTTCAGCCTCATTATTTCCCACTTCATGCTCATAACATCCCCAAACCATGTGATAAAGTGACTCAACTCGCTTATAATGTTCAATTACCTGACTTTTGTATTTGTTTCCTTAAAAAAATTGATGGTGGAAACCTATCTTAGGCATCATCAGACCTTGGAATGTTTGAAAACTAGCTTACTTGTGTGATCCATGGGATCAGTAAACTGCTCAAAATTCAAGTGTCCAAAAATGCTCGAAACCTATACTAGTACATAAATCTCAACGACCTAAATCCAACACAACTTGAATTGCTCAACAATGATATCATATGATCCATATATCGCGTTCTGATCATTTTCCCAGACAGGTAAAAAAATTGCAGATGGATTGCAGGTATGATGATTTTGTAGTCTGTATGTTGATTGGGCAGGGTGACAAGTTAGGCTAACTGTATTTTTAGGACAAATGACATCTCGCCAAGTGTCCTCATCTTATTGGTCGATTTCTACTACATTCTTGATTGGTTGTTGGTTATATTACATGGTCCAATGAATGGAGGCCACATGGGACAATGGATGGCTACCATGTGACCTCACAACAGTGTGGAAAAATTTGTGTTTGGGACAAACAACCTCCCTAAAGATTGAATGCATGACCTATGTACGGGCAGCGCAAAGCCTTACTGCTCTGCTATCAGGGTGGTTCTTAACTATATGGTGCACAACATATTTAAATCTTATGCAAATGGAATTTGGAGGATAGGGTTGGGGCTAAGCCTTGCCCTCCAGTCACCCTATGCCCACAAGACCATAAGCAGGGGAGCCAGGGGTGCAGGCTTAGCCCCGACCCCATATTTCGGCACCATCAGACATTGAACCACGGGACCATGCAGTAACAATGTAGGAGAGGAATATATATGGAGGTGCAAAAAAGGGGACTAGACAAAGGTTATGTTGCTCCCTCATATAACCACGATGGAGGCTACATGGAGGTTCCAGCCCATAGGCACCAAGGAAGGGGGCCAACCCTAGGGCACATGGTCGACAATGTGACCACACCCCTCCAACAAAGGCACACATGAATTTTAGCACCTGACTCCAAGGCTTATACACCCAATGTGCCCAAGTACCAATTTAGTTAAGGGTCGATCAACAAGGGTGGGTGGTTATCCCCAGCCCCTGGGCACATGCCCTCATATGACCCAAATTTTCTAAAAATGGGGGTTATTTGGAATTTAAAACATCCACAATTTTCACCATCGAGCGTGAGTGTGGGTAGAAATCATGTGCCGGTTCTTTGTTTGGGGTGCTCAAACCAAGTTTGGGGCAAATTATAGGATGGTTAGCTGTGGAAAATTGGAAAAACTTGGAAGAAGCATAACTTTCTCAGTTTTTGGTAAAATGAGGTGCAAAAAGAGCCCAGATGGGGGTTTTTGATAGATTGGAAGCCATTAGAGACATAATATTTACGTTCTGATAACTGTAAATTCATGTAAACACAAATTTTAGCACTTAATGAAAGAGGCCCACAATTAGAAGTTGGACCAGGAGATGTAGCCCAAGAGAGGGGTAAACTCCTTTATCATTTTTGTTGTTATGTGTTTCTGATATGGTCTGTTTTCTATGCTTTATGATTTTAACTAAGTTTAAAAGCCATAATTTTATGTTTTTTGCAAAGTGATCCATTGCCTACAATACATAAAAAATCTACTTGCCATTTTACCATCACCTTCAAGTTTGAATTACAGATCATTTTGGTATCAGAGCTCAAGTTTATTGTGAGGC
Source organism: Pinus taeda (assembly GCA_000404065.3). Lineage (NCBI taxonomy): Eukaryota > Viridiplantae > Streptophyta > Pinopsida > Pinales > Pinaceae > Pinus > Pinus taeda. The sequence goes on from APFE031340896.1 coordinate 191,234, forward strand.
TTGATTTTTTTTGCAAGTTTTTTTTCTAATGCTTACAAGGTTGAAACTTAAAAGAGGATAAGGAGAAATTTTGGATCCAATATCTCAAATTGTTTCAAGGAGATAGAACACACCTCAAGATTTGATAGTTATGACACATGAAGAAGGTCCTGAAGGGATGTTTAAAGATGAAAGAAATTTCAAAAAATATTTCTTTGAGATGTCTGAAATGGTAAAGGTTCTTTATGAAGAGAGGAATTCAAGGTTGTATGGGGAGATCTCAAAACCTCCAAAAGGAGATGGAGGAAAAGGAGACAAATCTCCAAAAGGGAATGGAGGCAATGGTGATAAACCACCACCTTCACCTCCATCCTCATCCTCATATTCATCCTCATCTTCTTCTACTTCTTCAACCCTTTCACAAACACCTCAAAATTCTCCAAAAGGACATGGTAAAAATCCTTAAATGTTAAAGATTGATATTAAGTTTGAATGCACTATGTATAATGGAGAGGTAAGTGCTGAGAAATTATATAAATGGATTTGTCATATTGAAGTGTATTGTAGGATACAAAGAATCAATGATGATGAGACCAAAATTCAGCTTGATTCTCTTAGGTTGGAAGGTGCATCACTTATTAGGTGGGAGACAAAAACTCAAGAGGAAACGAAGAAACATGGTATAGTTTTATCCTCTTGAAATTATTTTTTTGTTGCAATAAGAATGAAATTTTATCCATTAGGATACATGCATAAAGCTATTATGGATTGGAAAAAATTTAAGCAAGCTAAGGTTCAAAATTTGCAAAGCTATATTCAAGAATTTAGGAAAAGGGATTTGATTTTGGGTATAGATTTGTCCTCCCAAGACACTCTACTCAAATACATTGGAGGATTACATAGTTATTTAAGACACACTATTCTCATGTTTAACCCTACAAAACTCGATGAAGTTTGTGTACAAGCAACTCATTTAGAAGTTGGAGGGAAAATTATTTCCGAAGAAACTAGTGAGAAGTCATTCAAGTCTAGAGAAAAAGGATAAAAATAATGCTTCAATCAAGAAAGAGGGAGAAACACTCACATGTAAACATTGTTCTAAAGAAGGCCATGATGAAGACTATTGTTGGAAACTTCATCCTCAGATGAGACCCAAAAAGTTTAATAACAAGGAGAAAGAAAAGACTACTGCAACTACACAACAAGATTTAGGATCTGATTCCATAGATGAAACAAAAATCATAGCCATAATTTTGAAAGGTAAAGATTCAATTGAAAGTACTAGCTCTCCTGGAAAAACCAATGAAACTCAAAATGAAAATGAAAGAATATGTATTTTCCATATTAGAGTCATCACAAAATATAACAACGTATATACTTTGTTTGTTAGTGGTTCACAAGCAAACCTCATTTCAGAAGACATTGTCAAGAAACTAAATTTGGAAACCATTCCTCATCCTAAACCTTATCCTTTGGGTTGGGTATGTGGCGATGCCAAGTTGCAAGTGACAAGAAAATTCATATATATATATTTGCCATCACTACAAATTTTATTGATGAGGTAGAACTTGATGTGGTACCACTTGAAATTTATGGGATTGTTTTGTGAATCCCATACGTATATGACAGGAAATCCATCTTTCATCACCAAGAAAACAAGCATCACTTGCTTAAATATGGGATTGAGTACATTGTTAGAGCACAAAGGAAAAAGTTAAATTTGTCTTGTGAATGTTGGAAAAATGAAGAGGTTTGTAAATGCTAGTTAGAATTTTGCATTGTTGATGATTAAACATAAATATTTTGATGAATCTGAAGCCTTCCAAGAATGTGATGCAACATTAAATCTGATTTAGTTGAAGTTGTTAACACATGTGATAATATGTTTCAAGAATCTAATGTGTTGCTTCCTAAAAGAGGAAAACAAAATGAAGTTCATTTGCAGTAGGATGATTCACTTTTGAACATTGGTCTAAACAATATGCCAGTGTTAGAGAGTGAAGGAATCAAGAAGAAGATGCAAGAGGTACTTGAAAAAGGGAACATTAGTTTTAATACATCTTCTTGTGGGTATCCTAATATTTTGGATTTGAGGAAAAATGGTGCATGGCGATGGCATTCACATTTGGTGAAGAGTCGAGCCAAAAACAAGGTTGAACATGATCAACATCGTGTTGGTCACAATTTTCAAGTTGGAGATGAAGTAAGGCTTTGCATCAGGAAAGAAAAAATTCGAGGTGAAAAGAACTTGAAATTGGGTAAGCCTCCTTTGATTGAAGATGTAGGAGAGAATGCTCATATTTCTTTAACATAAGTTTTCTCTTCTAAATATCTTGAAGAAATGCAGTAAGATCCTATCCTTGATAGAGAAACAGGAACTTCAAGAAGAAGGAATGGGAAAACCATTCATATGTGGTTCAAAGGTACAAAACTAGGAAAAACCAAATGGATTGAAAAGGAAAGGGTGAGGGAACTCTACCTTCATTTGTTTTTTGACTGAAAATAGTCTTTTGGAGGTCCAAAAGCTTCTAGTTGGGGGGAGTGATGCAGGGGATCAGTAAAGTGCTCAAAATTAAAAGTGTCCAAAAGTGCTTGAAACATATACCAATGCGTAGATATCGACAATTTGAATCCAACACAACTTGAATCGCTCAAAATCGATATCATATGATCCCAATATTGCGTTCTGATCTTTTTCCCAAAAAGGTAAAAAAATTGCAGATGGGTTGCAAGTATGCTGATTATGTAGTCTGTATGCTTACTGGGCAGGGTGACAAGGTAGGTTGACTAGATTTTTAGGACCAGTAGAATCTTGTCAAGTGTCCTTGTCTTATTGGTCGATTTCTACTGCATTTTGATTGGTTGTTGGTTATATTAAATTTTCCAATGAATGAAGGCCACGTGGGCCAATGGATGGCCACTAGGTGACCTCCCAATAGTGTGGAAAAATTTGTGTTGTGGCTGAAAATCCTCCTAGAGAATTGAACACATGACCTATGGACTGGCAGTGTAGAGCCTTACCGCTCCGCTGCAGGGGTGGTTCTTAACTATATGGTGCACAACATATATTTAAATATTATGCAAATGGAATTTGGGGAATGAGGTTAGGGCTAAGAACTGGCCCTTGGTCACCCCACACCCACAAGACCATAGACGGGGGAGCTAGGGGCATGGGCTTAGCCCCGATCCTAGGTTCTGTCACCATCAGACATTGAACCACAGGACCATACAACAACAATATGAGAGCAGAATAAATTTGAGGGTTTGGAAATGGGGACCAACCCTAGGTCACATTGCTCCCTCATATAACCATGATGGAGGCTACGCAGAGGTGCCAGCCCATAGGAACCCGAGAAGGGGGCCATCCCCAAGCCACATGGTTGACGACGTGACCATAGCCCTCCAACAAAGGTGCGTGTGGATTTTAGCACCTGGCTTTGGGTTTTATGTGCCCAATGTGCCTAAGTGTAAGTTTAGTTGGTGGCCAGCCAATAGGGGTAGGTGGTTAGCCCCAACCCCTAGGCACGTGCTCCTATACAACCCATATTTTCAGAAAAATGGGGGTTATTGGGCATTTAAAATGTCTGATGATTTGCACCGTCAGGTGTGGGTGTGGGAAGAAATTGTGCATCGGTTCTGAGTTTGGGGCGCTCAAGCTAGGTTTGGGGTGAATTGTAGTATGGTTAGATGTGGAAAATTGGAAAACCTTGGAAGAAGCATAAATTTCTCAGTTTTTGGCCAAATGAGGTGCAAAAAGAGCCCAAACGGGGGTTTTTGATAGTTTGGATCCATTGGAGACATAATATTTACATTCTGAGCACTGTAAATCCATGTAAACACAAATTTGAGCACTCAGTGAAAGAGGCCCACCATTGGAAGTTGGACTAGGAGATGTAGCCCACGAGAGGGGTGAACTCCTTTATCATTTTTGTTGTTATGTGTTTCTTATATGGTTTATTGTATATGTTTTATGTTGTTAACTAAGTTTTAAAACCATAATTTTATGTTTTTTGCAAAGTGATCCATTGCCTACAATACATAAAAATTGTACTTGCAATTTTACCATCACCTTCTATTTTGCATTATAGTTCATCGTGAGAATTCCATGAAAAAAATGAAATAATATAATAATATTTCTAACTTTGAAAACACTTTGTATATAGTAAGAAAAATCTTGTTTGAAAACTAGCTTGTTGGTAGACAAGATCCGACAAATAAAAATAAAAGTTCATCTTCAAGTTTTAGTTTCCATTTGAATAAGGATTCACAAGTTTCACACAGAAGGTTGTTCCACATCTCAGTTTACATCTAAAACATTTATCCAAGATTTGAAGCTCCACATTATTCTTTTTCATAGAATTTTACATCATTGTGGACCATCTCAAGCTATTATACATTTGTTGTAAATTTCTAGGTGGGTTGTTAGAGTTGGTGATGTTATAGGTGTTGTTACAAGTGACATTAGAGGTGTTGTTTTAGTTGCAAAAACACCCATCAACTAGTCGTTGTAACACTCATCAACTAGTTTCTACCATATTTATCCACCAATTGTTGCCACATCTATTAGTCAATTTCTATAACACCCGTCAGCCAATTTATGCAAGACTCATCAAATAGTTTTTTCCATACATATTGACTAGCTGTTGAAATATCTATCAACCAATTGTTGCAACTCCCATCAATGAGTTGCTACAACCCATTCAACTATCTACTACCACAACTATTAGTCAGTTGTTGCAACACCTATCAATCAATTGTTGTAACTCTTTTCATCTAATATATGAAGTTCTTGTGTTTATGTGGTTTCCCTTGAAGCTTAATATTTTTACCACTCAAACACAAATTCAACCTCATCATTTCCCACTTCATGTGAATACCACCCCTAACCCATGTAATAAAGTGACTCAACATGCTTATAATGTTCAATTACCTTATTTTCCTATTTATTTCCTTAATAAACTTGATGGTGAACACATGTATCAGTCATCATCATACCTTGGAATGTTTGAAAACTATATTGTTGGTGAGCATTCCACGAAAAAATAAAAATTGAAATAATATAATAATAATTGTAACTATGAAAACCCCTTGGATATAACTAGAAAAATCTTGTTTAAAAACCAGCTTGCTAGCAGACAAGACCTTGCAAATAAAAATAAAGGTCATCTTCAAGTTTCAATTCTTCTTTGAATAAGGATTCACAAGTTTAATACAAAATTTTATTCCACATCTCATTCTACATATTACACAGTGATCCAAGATTTGAAGCTCCACATTGTTCTTTCCTGTAGAATTTTACATCAGTGTGGACCATTTCAAACTATTATATACTTGCTACAAATTTCTAGTTATGTTGTTATAGGAGTTGGTGTTGCTACAAGTGTAGATTTAGTCGCGACAACATCCATCAACCAATTGTTCCAATACTTATCAACTAGCTACTGCCACACCTATCAACCAATAGTTTCCACCTATTAGCCAACTGCTACAACACCCATAAACTAGTTTATGTAAGACTCATCAACTAGTTGTTGCCATGGATATCAACTAGTTGGTGTGATATCTATCAACCGATTGTTGCAAGTTTATCTACTACCACAACTATCATCCAATTGCTGCGACACCTATTAGTCAATTATTTTAAATTTTATTATCCAGTTTCTACAACCCCGTCTGTTAGTTTCTAGAACACCTATTATTGAGTTGTTATAAAACCTATTAATCAATTGTTGTAAATATTGGCATAGCTTTTCAATAATGTCAATGTCAAGGGGAGTTGAACTAGATGAACAACAACAGTGCCTTTGTTGAAACAACATAGACTCCAAATTCCACTGAAGATTATATTGCATCAGTATGGGATAAGAAATGTTATATTACATACCAAGCATTGGGTTAATTTTTACACACTGAAAAGGATAGGGTGGTACAATATATAAAAATACATAAGAAACTTTAAAACTAAAATCAAATGAGTTTTTCATAAAAATGGATTTATGAATTATATCCACGATTCCTTTAATAAAACATGATTATAGGGTACCATATAGGTTTAACATGTTAATGTATACTAGTATAGGATGGGATGATATTAGGGTACCAGACACCAAATGTTATGATGTATAAATGTTGAAAAGGATATGTAAACATCTAGTGTGATGTGGCAAGAAAGATGGTGTGGTAAGTAAATAACATGGAATTTCCATGTGGATGAAACATGACATATCTAATGACATGGTTGTAGCAACAAGTAACATTTGGTAGAAAAAATGAAGTTTTTTTCCAACCAGCAAGGCTTTGGCAGGTGACAAGTGGAAGTGTTATAGGGAAACACATGGTAGTTGACGTGGAAGTTGTCATGGTATATGGACCACGTGGTAGACAATGATTGGTCCACGATGTTTTGATGAGGCAAAACCAAAGGCCTCAGGACTCGTGCCAAGAAGAGTCTCAACAAGGTTTTCCTATGTTATTGTTTTTGGCCTAAAGGCCATAAAGTTTTGGTTATGGGCCATGTGCAAGTCTCATATATTAGAGTACCAGGTAGTGACAATGAATAACAACATTTGAGCACTCTGGTATGTGTTGTCACCACATGATGTGGAAATCGTTGACAACTATAGATTATGGAAAATCGATTGAAGAGTCCATCAATTGATTGGAAAGGAGTTCTATGTACCATGAACGAATATCAATACTAGAGAACTCTAGTATGAGGTGTCCTTCCATGGTGGGGGAAATTTTGTCAGTTGTAGAATCAATTGAAAATTTTGACAATTTATAAAAAAGGGTACCATAATTTTTAACATTGGAGAATAATAGGTCTTTAATATTTGGTATGGATTGTTATGGTTCCATCGTGTCATTGTTCCACATAGAGGACATGGTCACATATATGGGGGTGTGTAGGTGCTCAAGCACATATGTTTTAAAGATGTTGGAAAAAAGGAGCTAAACATGAAAAGAGAACTATATAGGTGATATAAAGAGCTCGATTTGAAAAGGCATGCTGTTGGAGACAAAATAAATTCAAAGGTGGCACCATTATAAATAATAGCATGATGTTAAAGTGTAGAGCATGTGAGAAATATGTGATATATGGGCCAGTCAAGAGATAAAAGAGCTGTGTTTTGTAGTCTCTGAGAGGTCTGGTAGTTAACCAAGAAAGGACAAATATTTTTTGAGGTAAATAGTAAAAAAATAAGATCATAGATTGAGGAGACTGAACAAGTATAATTAACAAGAGTTCCTGTGAATATCTAGTTTGAAAATGTAATGAAAAAGGGGATATATGCAGTTCAATGTGTGAACAAGCATGTTGTTTAGGAAAAAAAATATTTGATATCTACTAATATAAGATTAAAGGTTAGAGGAGAATGAAGTTGACTAAAAGAATTATAGAATAAAACAGTAAATAAAAAAACAAGATTAAAGACTAGAGATAAAGAAGGTGACTCACAAGAATTGCTACAAAATAGATTATATGATAAATATGAGGGAATTGGTGTCTCTTGTAGGTGGGTGCCTACAAATATTGTAACAATAGGTTGGTTCTTTCATAAGAATAATTAATTAAATTTTTTTTCTTCTAGATGGGTTTCCATGTATATCTTATGTTCAATGCTCTCATGCGTTTGATGTTTTATTTTGTTTGAATGATTTAATTAAGTAAACATTTATTGCAACAATTCATTCCCCCCTCTTAATATAGTTACGAATCCAACAATTGGTATCACAATAGGTTCCTTCAATGACAATTTAACCATTGGAAGGTAGATCTGAAAGGGAATGATGGTCATTCAAGATGGATTTATTTCAAGAAGAGCACAACTCTTTATTTATGGAAAGAAAGAATTGTACCCTATTTTATGTCTCTTGGTGTTCATATTTGGCTATTTTGTTTTGTATGGATACAAAGTTCCAACAAATCCTCCAACATATCAATATGAGAAAGGACCATTACAAGCAATGCAAAAGCAATGAATGCAATTATATATGATCTTGTTGAATCTAAGTTCATTGAACTGATGTAATGTAAATATGTCAATGGTGTCTAGGATAAGCTTCAAAGAAACTATGAAGGAGATGAAAAAGTAAAGAGAGTCAAACTTCAAACACATATAATGTATTTTGAAAGTCTAACGATGAAAGGAGATGAAGATATTGTAGGATTCTTTATTTGAGTAGATGAAGTTGTAAACACTATTATAGGAATTGATGAAAGGGTTTTTGAACAAAAAATTGTTCATAAATTGTTGATATATCTTCCCATGAGATGCAATGCTAATATTTCAACCACTGAGGAGGTGAAAGATCTAGAAAATTTAAAGATGTTTGAAGTACCTGGAATCCTCATAGCATATGAAATGAGGATTAAAAAAGAGAAGTCAAAATCAAATTAAAATTCCTTTAGAGTCTCAAAGAAAACAAATGAACATTAGGCCCAAGATTTCTCTAGCTATGAATCAAAACTAGAGGAATCTCAATTTGGAAGGAAGTTGAAAAGTAGATCTTGCAAGTATAAAAGTAAATTTCCCTTTAAATTATTTAATTGTGGTAGAGTTGGTCATTTTTCTTCTAAATTTACATATAACAAAGTAAAATATCATGAGAACGAAAGAGAATATAAGGATAGGAGTATATCTCACAAATATAAGAAGTGAAAGTCTCTCAAGAGGAAAAGCTTCTAATATAAAGAAGAAGATTTATTATCAAAAGAAATAAATGAACTTACATTTGATGAAGAGAAGGGAGAATTTATACTCATGGCCATAGAGACTACGTATAATAATAAATATAATTCAAATCCCAAGGAAGAAATTTTTAAAGGGGAGGTACACCTTGAAGGTGAACTTATTAGTCCTCTAGATGAATTAAATAGGCTAAGAAGAAATACCAAAAGTTTGAAGGAACAATTGAAAAATGTAAAAAGGGACATCCGTAGTTCTGATGAAGAATCAATCAATCCTCTAAAGGCTTAATTAGAAGATGAAAAAATAATTGAATAAACTTTGATAAATCAACTAAAGGACAAATAAAGAAGTTTTGAACGACTAGAAGATGAGAATGCATCCTTGAGAAATGAACTATCTTTGAACTATGAAAAGGGAGACCCAAATTCAAATAAAGATGCAATTATCCTCCTAAAAACCAAACTCGAAGAGGAAAAAATAAAAAAGGAAAATAAGAAATCTTTACAAACTAGCTCACAGAGTGGGAGTGAAATTGTTTGAAGCTAGAAGTAGAGGCTGTATCATTTTGAAAGGATCTCAAGAAAAGAAAAAAATAGTTGAAACAAAAATTCAAAGGGACTAAAAAATTAAACAACATTCTCAGTTGTTAGAGATCTCCATCTATCTAATTAGGCCTAAGTTACAATAAGAACCATGAGATATTCAAAGGGGAATCAAGCACAAATTCCTCATAAAAAGAAGAATTTAGCAGTTATGCAAATGTGCTTAAAGGATGGTCCAACAATACAATAAGAGGCACTAACAAAAAAAAGAATCACCAAGAAATACAAAAAGGATTCAATATAACCATTCCTCCATGAAGGCCCTAAACACCATGTATCAAGGCTTCTTTTATGGTTATTGTTTTTCTTGTAACAAGTTTTGTCATAAGAAAATAAATCACTGAAGAAATTATTTTGTTAGAAGTAGAAGAATAGGATCTTATTAGATTTCTATGAATGGCTATGCAAAAAAATATCAAAAATATCCTATGAAAGTGATGCTAGAGAATGCAACTCTTTTTCACCTTTGTTGAATCACATTGAATTATAAAAATGCAATAATTTTGGGCACAAGGAAAGTGATTGTAGAAACAACTTTATAATCCTCCTAGGAAACATTTTACTAAGTAGATCAAACAAGAAGAAAACAATAAGAGGTGGAAAAAGAATCAATAAAAATATAAAGAATGTGGGTTTTTGTTATATGCTCATAACCATGAAGAACAATGGTATACTGGTAGTGAGTGATCAAAGCATATGATAGGGAACAAAAGTAGAGTTCTCTCTTTAAAGGAAGGAAAAGGAGGAAGTGTTACCTTTTGAAATAATGCACCAACCAAAATAATGTGTAAATGGATTATTATCCTTAACAATGGAAAGGATAAGGCTCAAAATGTCCTATATAATGATGGTGTAAAACATAATTTGTTGATTGTTAGTCAAATGTGTGACCAAAAGTAGGACCTCACATTTCATTCTAAGGGATGTGAAAGAAGGAAATATGGATGTCAGAAAGTAATAGAAAAATAAATTAGGACCCCTAGTAATGTGTATATTCTTGATAGAGTTGGAGAAAAGTGTTGCATGGGAAAAGTGGATGAAAGTTGGTTATTGCATAGAAGAATTGGGTATATAAACTTTTATAGTTTGGTAAAAATCAAAAAAATATAAGTGGTAAGAGGCATGCCTAAAATATCAAGGCCAAGTAATTCCATATTCAAGCCATGTCAGTATGGGAAGTATACAAGGGTTTTCGAGGAAAAAGAATATTCATCAACTAGGCCACTAGAGCTACTTCTTATAGATGTATGTGGCCTTACCAGAACCCAAACATTAAGATGTGAAATATATTTTATGCTTTTATTGATGATTATAGAAGGGAAAGATGGTTCACCTTGCTCAAAGAAAAGTCAAAATCTTTTAGCAAGTTCAAAATATTCAAATCTCCAGCCCAAAAGGAATAGAGGAGGAGACTCTAAATTAGATGAATTTGATGAATTTTGTGAAAAGAATGGTATTAGAAGACAATTTTTAATATTAATGGACTCCTAAATAGAACAGGGTTTTTGAAATAAAAAATAGAAAAGTGAAAGCACTGGCAAGAGGTATACTAAATTAATCAAAGGATCCAGACACTTTCAGGGAAGAATAAGTTGAAATAGTAGCTTACATATCAAATAGAGCTCAACTCAGAGTAAATAGTGATAAGACTCATTATGAATTGTGGAAAGGTAAAACTACCTCAATCAAGCATCTAAAAGTTTTTAGAAGCAAGTGATATATCAAAGAAATGAAGAAAACTTGGGAAAGTTTGAATCCAAAGTTGATGAAGGAATATTGCTAGGTTACTCATCCAAGAGAAAATCTTCAAGTGTTAAAACAAAACACTACATAAGATAGTGGAAAGCATTCATGTAAGGATAGATGAATCATTGCCAAAAACATGACATCAACAATGTAATGAAGAGTCAAATGAGACAATAATAGTAGAACAATAAAAATAAGAACAAGAATGGAAAGATGAATAAGAAAAGGAGATGGAACCTCAACAACAAAAAAGTTTATCAAGGAATGTACACAAATTTCACCTTGAAAATAAAATCCTTGGTAATAAATAATCAAGAGTTTATATCGCAAGAATATTGATCATCACACCTAGGCATGCAAAATTGGCATTGTTGTCCAAAATAGAACCAATTTTTTTTCCCAACATAGTGAATATAAGCATTGGATCAATGTTATAGAAGAATAATTAAACCAGATAGAGAAAAATGAAACATGGGAACTTGTACATAGAAAAAAAGACAAAAATGTAATTTTCACCAAGTGGGTTTTCTGAAACAAATTAAACAAGGATGGACTAGTAGTAAGGAATAAATCTAGACTAGTATGCAAAGGGTATGCATAAGTAGAAGATGTTGTTTTTGAAGAAAAATTTTCTCTTGTAGCCAAACTTGAAACAATTAGAATGTTTTTAGCATTCACATGTTTTAGAAAAATCAAAGTATATCAAATGGATGTCAAGTAAACATTCTTGAATGTTGACTTAGAAGAAGAGGTTTATATTGAATATCTAGAGGGATTTCAATTGTCACAAGATACAACCTAGGTATATAGACTAAAGAAATCTCTCTATGGGTTAAATCAAGATCTTAGGGCCTAGTATTAATGACTTGGTAGATATCTACAATAGCAAGGATTTAAAAGGGGCGCAACAGATAGTAATCTTCACATTAAAAATAATAATGAGACTTTATTGATTATTGTTGTATATGTGGATGATACAATTTTTTAAATTGATGTTGATCAAATGGATAAAAAATTTGCAGAAAAAATTGAGGAATTTGGATGTCCATACTGGGAAAAATGGCATTCTTCCTAGGATTACAAGTTGCTCAATCAGATAAAGGCATATTCATCTCTCAAAATAAATATCTAAAGGAAATGTTAAAGAAATTTGGCATGGAATTTTGTGCACCTATCAAGACTCCTATGGTCACAGGATGGAAGTTGAGAAAAGATGATGAATCCCCTCATGTAAATCAAACTACATATAGGTAAATGATTGGAATCTTATATTTAACAACCTCAATACCTAATTTCATGTAAGTTGTATGATTAATTTCTATATTGCAATATACCCCTGAGAAGACCCGTGTGCATGCAGTAAAAATAATAGTTAGATACCTAAAGGGAACTATTGAATTTGGCTTATGGTACTCAAGGAGAAAATATTTCACTCTAACAACATACACAAATGTAGATTGGGTAAGAAATTTTGATAATAAGAAAAGCACAAGTGGAGTGACATTCTTCTTGGGAAATTGTTTAGTATCATGGCTAAGTAAGAAACATACTTCCATCTCCTTGTCTATAGTTGAGGGAAAATATATTGCAGTAGCCACATGTTGCACTTAGCCCTCTGGATGCAACAAACTTTGAAAAATATCAAGGTAGAATATGATCACCATATTTTAATTACGTGTGATAATACAATTGAAATTAACATTTCCAAGAATCTTGTTATGTATTCCAATACAAAGCATATTATTATCGAATATCGTTTCCTTAGAGATCAAGTTGTTGATGACATTATTAGGCTGAAATATATTTCTACTAAAGAAAAAATTGAATTTATATTTAGAAAACATCTTCCCAAAGATACATTTGAATATCTACGAAAAAGGCCAAGAGATATATCTCTCCTATCTCATTAGCATTTAAAGTATGAGATATGAAAACACCTCAGACCATGTCAAGAATACAAAAAACATTAGAAAGTGATTTGCAGAAGAAGAATGATGAAATGGAAAGCTTTTAGAATATATGTTAGTATCTACTAACATCGGTAGTTCAGAGGAAGTTGTTTCTTTATCATGTTATAATAAAAAGGGTGAGAGTTGATAATAAAAAGAAGCATCAATTTAGGGGGAGTTTAGAATCTAAGGTGCAACGAGAAGACGTGCAAATTTGGGGTGTGTATTCCATTGATGTCATAGAGGAAATTTAATAGACATTAAAAACATAACCTTTTTCCATTTATTTTAAAGGGGGATAAATTGTCGTAGCATTTTAAATTTAGTGGTTCAAATGAAATTTTGTGATTTGCATTGTTAACTTTTGTGTGCTAGTGCCAAAATCAAAAGGATTGATGGACATCAGAAATAGAAAAATAGTGTTGAAATAGTCCACCTAAGTTAAACATAGATGAAAAAAAATGAAGGTTAGAAATGTTTAGCTTCCCTTTATCCAAGGTACCACCGATAAGATTACTCAAATTTTAAGAAAGCATGGGATCTCTTCTACCTTTAGATCCCTGAACACTATTTGTAGCTCCCTCAGATTTGTAAAAGACCCGTTGGATCTAAAAGAAATGAAAGTTGTTTATTTAATCCCATGTTCTTGTGGGAGCCCCTACATTGGAGAAACATGCCGCTCCATATATTAAAGGATTCATGAGCATGTTTTCGATATCCATCATTGTAGGATGTGCTCCTTAGCTTTGGTGAAACATGTTGAGAAAACTAAACACCATGCTTGTTTGGAAGATTCCCGAGTCATTGCAGGGATTAACCACTTCCATCACTGAAAGTTTAGGGAGGCTATCGAAATTGAAAAAAGGTCTATCTCGCTGAATAGGGATGATGGGTGGAAGATTAACAGTTGTTGGATCCCATCTCTTTTCCCCTAATTTAGTGTCTTTCTCCTTTCTTTCTTAGTGATGTTATCCCTCTTTTTTTCTTGATTATTTTTTCTCTTTTTCCTGCTTTTTTTTTGTTCCCTCATTATTTTGTTTTAATTAAGTTTCCTTTTTTATAAATTAATTTTATACTTATTATTATTATTATTATTAATGATGATCCTTTTTATTTTTTATTTATTTTTTATTTTTAACAATATTTCTTAATTTTACTACTTTATGAAATTAGAAGGTCTTCTTTTATATAGGTATATATTTGTTATTATCAAAATAATAATAACCTATTATTATAAACAATATTTTATTAATATTTGTTGAGAAATCTACGACAGAGAGATGAGGTGATTTCTCTAGCAATGATAAGTGCTTGTGAATACTTTTTACTTCTCTTGATTAGGTTCTTCCTTAGCTTTATTTGAATACTTTTTGCTTCTCTTGATTAGGTTCTTCTTTAGCTTGATTAATATTGTGTTCCTTTCATCAAAAAAATATCAAAATATAAACAAAAATGAGATAAGGGACATAAGATATAGGTAATCAGCCAAGGCCAAAACCTCTCCAATCTTGAGAGCAAAACCCACCAAATTCTTCTTCTTATAGAACCTTCAATTGATGAATTCCAATACCAAGACCCTTGACCTACTAACATCTCCAATACCAAGTCACAAGACCTTTTGAACAACTTCTTCTTATATTCAAAGCCAATGCTTGGCAAACTTTCTTCTTACACTTCTAATCTCGGCTTCTTTGAAATCTAACCTCTTTACACATACCTGCAATTTTCATCTTGCCTGAAATCACTGCAATTTCGCATGTGTGAGATGATTGGAGCAGATTGGTGAGGTTCCTTCACTTCGGACTTGGACGCTTCTCCTTGTGATATCAGCTAACAAGAATGCTTTTTTAATGACCCTTTTCTTGGCTTCTTCAAGGAATGATGTGACCTCACTGCAAAAACCCTAACTACAATTACACATATGAGGAATATGACCCAAAAATAATGCCAAAATACTTCAATCTTCTTCTATTTCCCTTCGCTAGATGAGAGGCTTCATTCTACCCTTTACTCGCATTTCTTCTTCTGTTTCAGATGCTTGATGGATGATATTCCAAGTGAGGTTGAGTCCACATTTATATAGTGGTATGTCCATGCAAATAATTTGACTTGTTCTTTTGTCTAAGTTGACATATCCTTCTAGAACAATCTATAACTTCTTTGGAAGGCTGACTTGATTGAGTACATGTGATAAGGTCTTAGAGGGTTTTGACTCTTTTAATGACTCAAATAAATTTTCTTTTACAATATATAACATGTCCAAATGGGTCTTCAATACATGACAATGACTCAATTGAATTTATGACTTAATGACCAATCCTAATAGCTCACAGTGGGAGCTTAATCTATAAAATTCCTTGAGCATGAAACCCATGTCTCAAGCATAACATGAATTTTTTTCTTCTTTTCATTAATTACATAATATCATGATTATACATGTCATTGTGAAGACCGAACCTAGTTATATATTTCAACACTCCCTCTTAACTAGGGAGGTATTCATAATCCATACAAGGTACTTGGACATTCTCAATCTGAAGAATTCTCATAAGAAGAGCCAAACTAGTAACCCATATGTTTAGGATCATATCATCCAACATTGTCAAATAGAAAGGCGTTGATTAAATTATCTATCTCTCCACAAGGACATAACACAATTCTGGTGAGACCAATGATTTATAGACACCCGCATCATTGCCTCTCTTGGAACATACCCTACCTAGTTTCTCTCAAAGTATGTTCCACCAGGACTATTCTTATCTTGGATTCCCGGTCCTCAAATAATATTGGTCCTCTACAACTACTCTTATCTTGGATTCCCTATCACATCCTCAAAGAGTGTCAAATTCCATATGCTTACCTAATCCCCTATTATATATTCCTCAGTGAAGACACGAATGATGTGTCTATCTCTCCCTCTTAACTAGGGAGGATATACCCATTCCAATGAAGGAATGTACCCAAGCTCCCTCTTAATCAGGGACTTGACCAAGCTCCCTCTTGACCAGGGACTTACTTACAACAACTCTTTAGGTGGATATCATGGGACAAACAACTCCTTCTAAGACTCCTTCCTATGATGTCATGAGTTTCTTCTTTGATATGGATCCTACATTCATTTGGAACTTCTTGTAGGGCACAAACCATCCATCACTTTAATTCATGAATTATGTCAATCATGGCATCCTTTCTTTCATTGGAAAGTGATCCATTAGTCCATATATGGACTTTCCTTCATACCTTGTGTAGGACTAATTAATTTGTTGTAATTGATAATAAAAATTCAGATAAAATTCTGAATGTAATATTTATATATTTATTTGATAAAAAATGAACGATGAATATAAGGCTGCGGCGGTGCTCCTTAAATAGGAGTTGACTGGCCACACTTAATCAGAGAGACATGTCCTTTGGGACTAATGTCCCTTCATTTAACTAATTATTTGTTAATTAACTGATTATAATTAATAATTTATTTAATTTAAATAATTATTTTAATATTTTATTTAATTTGTTATGATTTTAAGTTCATAACATTTCCTTCCCCTTAAGATGATTTGTCCTCAAAGCATAGGTAGGCATGGGTGTCGATGCATGAAACGTTCTGATTCCCATGACGAATCTTCCTCTGGTAACCTCTTCCACTTGATGATGTATTCCTTTATTGTCTTAAATCCTAAAACTTTTCCTCGGGTAGCAAGTATACCCTCAGGTTCAAGGATTATTCTTCCTTCTTCATCAGTCTCTGGTATTTTTGTCTATGATGTTTGATTTTGCCCTAATACTTTTTTGAGACTTGATACGTGAAAGGTATTATGGATTTGGCAATTATCTGGTAACTTTAACCCATAAGCTACACTACTTATATTTTTAATTAATGGTCCATAATATTTAGGTGACAAATTATTCTTCCCTTGTTGTTTGAGTGATTGTTGCTTATAAGGTTGGAGTCTAACAAAGACCCAATCCCCCTCCTCGAACTCTCTTTCAGAATGATGTTGTTCGGCTTGTTGTTTCATTCTATTATGGGCCATGGTTAGATTTTATTTTAGTAATTTGATGATTCTTTGACTTTCTCCTAAGTGGTCTTTAATAGCTGGTACCCTAGAATCAAGGAATGCAAAGTATTTCCACTTGGGTCATTCGAAACCATATAGGGCTTGGAAGGGTGTCATCTTAGCTAACGTGTGGTATGTGGTATTATACCACCATTCGGCTAGGTGTAGCCACTGTGTCCATCTATTTTTTTTATCTGTAACGAAACAACGAAGATATGTTTCCAAGCATTTATTAACAATTTCAGTTTGCCCATCAGTTTGGGGGTGATAGGCTAAACTCATATTAAGTGATATTCCTGCTTGATGGCAGAAATCCTTCCAAAATTTCTCTTTAAACCTTACATCTCTATCACTGACTATGACCTTAGGGAACCCATGTAGTTTGTAAATGTTTTTACAAAACACATCAACAATTTGTTTGGTTGTGTTAGTATTTTTAATAGCCATAAAGTGGGCATATTTATTGAGCCTGTCGACCACTACAAAATATTTATCCTTTCCGTCAAATGCAGGTTGTCCTTCAATAAAATCCATCGAAATCTCTTCCCACTTCTAATTTGGAATGTGCAGTGGGTGTAACAACCTTGGAGTTGGAACATTTTCACTCTTGTTTCTTTGACAAATATCACATTCTGAAAAATATTTCTAGATTTCCTTGCTCATACCCTTCAAATAGAATGACTATCAGACGTTGTAGTAAGTCTTGTAGAATCCAACATGTCCAGCTGTTGGTGAATTGTGAGACTACCTTAGTATTTTTACCCTAAATTTGGATGCAGGTGTTAGATAAATTCTCCCCTTGTACCATAAGATGTCATTTTTCCACTCGAAGTTGGTATATTGACTGATATTGTTGATCATGTAGTCACAATCCTTATCCTTGGCATATTCGGCTCGTATTTCGTCCAACCATTCTGGAACGACTATCATGGCGGGACATGTTGTGTGATCATAATCCTTACGTGAGAGTGCATCAGTTACGACATTCTCCTTTCCCTTCTTGTGTAATATTTCTAAATCGAAAGCTGACAACTTCTCCATCCACTTCTATTGTTCTATTGATAATGTCTTTTACTGAAGTAAGTATTGAAGTCTATTGTGGTCAATTCGGATTGAGAATTTACTTCCAAGCAAATACTGGTGCCATTTCGTCAAAGCATGTATGATGGCAAGCATCTCCTTTTGGTATGTTGATTTTAAGCCTTCTTGTTTATTAAGTTTCCTGCTCTCAAATGCTATAGGGTGGTTGTCCTGCATCAATATAGCTCCAATTCCAAAACCAGAAGCATCACATTCGACCATGAATGGTTTGGAGAAGTCAGGAGTTACTAGTACTAGTGTGGTTGACATCACTTCCTTTAATTTCTCAAAAAACTTGTTCGTTTGGTCATCCCATTTAAAAGCATTTTTCTTTAACAAATTCGTTAGAGGTGCTATCAGGTGTGCGTAGTTTTTTATAAATCTTCTGTAATACCTTGTTAAACCCAAAACTCCCCTTAGCTTAGATATGTTCTTGGGTTTTGGCCACTCTTTGATTGCCTTGATTTTGTTGGGATCCACTTGGACTCCTTCCCTTGATATAATATGACCTAGGTATTCAACTTCCTTTTGCCCAAATGTACATTTTGATAGCTTGGCGTAAAAATGGTTCTTTTCAAAAATAGACAATACTTCTTCTAGATGTTTGAGATGTTCTTCCCATGTCTTGCTGTACACTAAAATATCATCAAAGAAAACTAATACGAACTTCCTAAGGTAGGGATGAAAGAGCTCATTCGTGATGGCGTGGAAGGTGGCTGGTGCATTTTTTAATCCAAATGGCATGACCTTGAAATTGTAATGCCCTTCATGAGTTCTGCATGCTGTCTTTTCGATGTCCTCTAACCTTACTCGTATCTGGTAGTAACCTGATCTTAGATCTAACTTGGAAAAATATTCTGCACCATGTAACTCATCTAACATTTCATCAATGAATGGAATCAGAAACTTATGCTTAATAATTATTTTATTTAAACCTCTGTAATCTATATATAAGTGGAAAGATTTGTCCTTCTTCCTGACCAATACTACGGGTGCAACGTATGGACTTCTAATCTTCGTAATGATTCCATGCTTCAGTAGGTCTTGACTTAATTGCTCTATTTCTGTCTTGTGGTGATGGGGATAATGGTATGGCTTGACATTAACTAGAGTTGAGTCGGTTTTGACTTTGATAATGTGTTCAATTTGCCTTTCTGGGGGTAACTTCATTGGTAGGTCTTGGAAAACATTCTCATATCTTTGGATCAAGGATGAAATCTCTAATGTTTGACGAATCCCTTATATTGATAATAATTCCAAGTGCTAACATTACGCAACAAATGCTGGTGCCCCCTTGCGAATAATATTCTTCATCTATTGAGCAGAGATGACTTGTGTTGGTGGTTCCTGAAAACCAAACAACCAATATTTCCGTCCATCCCATTTGAATTTTGAATAAGTGCCTAGTGTTCTTAACCATTGTACACCTAAAACAACATCTATTCCTCCTAGGTGAACCATATAAAAACTGGACTCTATTGTATAATCGCTTAATTGCAACTTAACTTTATGGCACTTGCCGACTCCATCTATTTGTTTTCCATCTGCTACCATAAATTTTAAGTCTGCTACAGGTAAGCAAAGATGTTCAATCTTTTTGCAACATTGACATCTACAAAGTTTTGTGTACTTCCTGATTCCACCATCACAATAACTCTTTGCATCTTGATGTAACCTTTAAGCTTCAATGTTTGTGGTTGAGCTATCCCTGTGATGGCTGCTATGGAAATTCGTGGCATCTCATCTTCTGATTCTGGACTAGGGTTTTCATTTTCTTCATTTCCTCTTCATCATAGCTATCTTCTGAGGATTCCTCTTCTTGCTTAGCTCCACGCTTCTATAATTTTCCATATTTTTTTCTTTCGACATTAAATTGTTGTTTTCCTTCACTTCATAAGGGTGGTGGAACATACTTACTAGTATTCTCTGACACGGTTTTACTCACCTTTCCTTTGAATTGGCTGTTAGTCCTGTCGTTAGTAACATATGGTGTTTTGTGTAATTTATATTTTTGCTCAATAATTATGGCTGCGTGTCTAGCCTCCTCAATATTTTTAGGTTTATGCAATTTTAATTCTTCGTGGATATAATCTTTAAAGCCACAATGGTACATTTTTAGCAGCTCCTCATCTGAAAACCCTCTCTGCCTTACTGCTGATACTTCCCACTCATGAGCGTATTCACTCACTGATCCTTTTTGCTTCAGGTGAACAAATCCCTCATAGACATCATCCTCCTCTTCATCATGAAACCTTTTTAACAGAGTGCTTTTAAGGTTTTGCCAATTGAATGAGAAACCTATGCATTTAGATGACCACCACAAAAACCAATCGTGTGCTTCTACATCTAAGTAAGTGGATGCAGTGAAGAATTTTTCTTGTTCACCGAGCGGAGGGTTTGCTACAAAAATTGCATCCATCTTATTTACCCATACGACGGAGCCCTTAAAGTTTTTTATATCATACTTCGGTAATTCATTTTTTATTTTAAGATGGTTCTTTTTGGGAGAATGTGTATAATATTGGCTCCCTTCAAAGTGAATTGGGGGTATTTGTTGCTTCTCACACCTCATGAAGCCCTGCTCTAGGGAAGTCTCCCCTTTTGGAGTCTTGGGGATTTGTGTAGCTGAAGGTGGATCGATCTCTTCGGGATGCCTGTAAATCATGCTTTTTAAGAAGGAAATCTCATTGGCCATTTGGTCCTGCTTACTAACTGACTTTTCGATGTTATCCATGCGTTTGCATAGCTTACTGATGTCTTCTTGGATCTTCTTCATAATGTCAATGTTGTCCTTCGTCATTTTGTTCTGATTTTTTTTTTGAAGACCCAATTTTTTTAATTATTTAAAATATATTATTTTAATTAATTAATGTTACTTAGATATATGTAACTTTTAATTATATATAGTTTTAAATATATATAATCTAATTAAATATATGTATATTTTACAAATTATATATAGTTTTTAATTATATATAATTTAATTAAATATATGTATATTTTATATACTATGTGTATATTAGGATTTATTTAATCTTTACGGAATATTTCATTGGACAGTCATGTCCCCCCTGCCGACGGTCACATTTATTGAACAGTCACGAATGGTGACATTATTTTTTTAATGGTATACCCTTTTGTGCGGATATCACCGCAGATACCACTACAACAGAACTTCAGGTCCACCACAGAGAAAAAAAACAATGCAGGCTTCTGCTCGATATTTCAGTGTGCCTACCTACAACCTGTAGCGTGGTTAATTGTGGTGGTTTTGTGCTACGACTCGACATATCTATGTCTTGAAAAATCTGTGACTGGTTGCTATTTAGCTGCAAGGCCAGTGACCACACACTCCAACCACGACACTAAGTAGACACACACACAACCACACGTAGCTGCCATTTATTGAAAATCAGTAGGGCCTGATGGCCAACAGAACCTGTGGGTGTCACCAGTCTAATGTTGGCTCTGATACCAATGTAGCACTAATTAATTTGTTGTAACTGATAATAAAACTTCAGATAAAATTCTGAACGTAATATTTATGTATTTATTTGATAAAAATTGAATGATGAATACAAGGCTACAATGGTGCTCCTTAAATAGGAGTTGACTGGCCACACCTAATCAGAGAGACATGTCCTTTGGGACTAATGTCTCTTCATTTAACTAATTATTTGCTAATTAACTTATTATAATTAATAATTTACTTATTTAAATAATGTTTTTTATATTTTTATATTTTATCTAATTTGTTTTGATTTTAAGTTCATAACACCTTGCTATCAGCTTCACATCATGTTTCCTTTAGGAACTTTCATCCTACCATATAAGTATCAGTTGTAGATGACAACTACATCTCTTCCCTTTGTAGCACTGTATTAGTCCATCTAGATATCATTCAAAAACAGAAAGTGTACATTAAATCAAAATTACCTTTGTGATGGTCTTTCATCATGGAATATCCTTGTTTGCATCAACATCCCGCATATATATTGACACATATCCAAAAATATATATAATGTCAAGGTTTTCATTCTTTTCCAAACTTTATCAATATCTTCATATCTTTCCCGTGGAGATATCATAGTCAAATATTTTAGTCCTTGGATGTTGATTGCCTTCTCCATATTTTCATTTTTCATGATCTCTTCCTTTCATTTCTTCCCAGGAACTTCCAATCATAGTTCCTTCAACTTTTTCAACCACTTCATATTTCATATGAGGACATATTATGTTGATTTAATCTATTCAATGTGTGAACCATGACTTCATGCATCCTTCCAAAGGAGGAGATTGTTTTTTTTATTATGCTCATGAGGTAGAGAATTTATACTACTACCTGCAACTATATGACATGACTTAATTTTATTAAATACAAGAATACATACCTCATCTTATTTATTTAGGTCATCTAGACTTCCTTCAACATCTTCCTTGATTGAAATAACTTCAATCACATTAATTTTCTTCACTTCTTTTGAAATTATACCATCATTCCATGAATCCCATACAGGGTGGAGTTCTTAGTGAGACAATTGCTTCTTCCAATAGGTGAATCTGCCAATGAAGATTCCAACAAAGGATCTTAATCATTCTTATCCAACAAATGATCCTCTTGAATTAAGTATGATGAGATTTATGCTAGATGATTTTCTTCTTCTTACAAGTATTATTTATGCCTCTAATGAGGTTACCAAGAGTTGCATCCTTCTATAAGTGACTTCCATAGAATTCTATTTTAGCTATCTTTCATGCTTCTCTTTGATGATGTCACGAGATCTTTCTTTCAATTGTATGTTTCTATAATTCCATGAAGCATCCTATCATGATTCTTGGTGATTCCTATCATGATAGCCATACAACAAAAAACTTGAAAAGAACTAGGTGAGGAAGACTATCTCAATCATAGTAGAGATCTTTTACTTTTTCCTTCTTGGATTTCTTCTTTTTAGCTTCCTCCAGTTCTTCATTGATATGGGCTTCTTCTCTTCCTATTTTTTTGTTTTCCTTTTTGAGTTTAGGACAATCTCTCTTGTAGTGCCCATATTCTTGACATTCATAGCATTGAACCTTTGCCATATTCTTATTTCTTTTTCGAGGACCAAATTTCCCAAACTTCCCTTTATTTTTTCCATAGCAACATATGCTTGAGTTTTCTCATTTGATCCTACATCAGATTTTTCCTTCAACCTGGTTTCATCAATTTTTCATAGTGACCATAGATATTTGAATAGAGCAGCTTCCTTCTTCCCATAAATGCTTAATGTAAAGTCACCTCGTTCCTCTAGCAGTGTATTTAGTACTATGGTAGTCATCTCCTTTTCAGACATTATATCTTCCAAATCTTGTATTTGGTCCCTTACTTCAGACATCCTCATAAAGTATGAAGCTATTCCTTCTTCTCTTGATATATTCATCTTGTATAGTTCTTGCCTTAACGAGATTAGTTATCCTACAGTGCTTATGAAGAACAGTTCTACAAGTTTGTCATATATTTATTTTGATGTTTCTAATTTAGATACATAGGGAATGAGGAGATCCTTGATGGATTCTATGAGAATCCTTTGAGCCCTTACTTCTTGTTGTAGCCTCAAAATTCTTCTGCTGAAACATGGTGGATAACCACCTGGTCTGAACCTTAAGAAAACTCATTTTCTGTTTAAAGTGGTGGCTCCGACTGGGGATAATGGGACAAGTTTCCCAGTGTGGGTTTTAAGGTGAGAGTGGGTGGTTCATGAGTGTTTGCAATAGAATAATGATAATCTAAATGACCTATTCTATGATGCAATTTCTCTAACTAACTTATTCTAATATAAACCTGGGTATTCCTGTGTGGTATGCGATCTACAAAGATATATGTTTAACATGTGATAATAAAGATTGAACCAACTAAATAGATATGATAATGTAAAAGATAATTTCTTTGACTAAATATTTAGTCAAAGAAATTTATAAAATATATCGCATATATGCTGAGTTATATATGAAAATCACAATTCTAGCTAGGCTTCATACAAAAGTGTAATTAACGCTTAACAGAAACAATAAATCTCACATACAATTCATGAAAGTAAAATTTTTCCACTAATTAAATGTAAATAGAATCAATCATACAAGATAATAGTACCATATGTGTGAATTCCTGCTCATTTGACAAATGACATAGACCAACTTCTTTCTTCAAATCAAATTGTCTCCAAAGAATACAAAAGTGCATCAACAAAGGAAAGTAGTCTGATATCTAAAAGAAATGATCACGTTCCATAATTTCACCAAAGCATTCACAAACTTACGATAGTGCATTCTTTGCAAATGTTTTGATAAAACTATGGACCCTTCTCTAAATGCATGAGAAGGGTATAAATATTATTCTAACTAATATGCAAAAATAGATTATACAAAATTTGAGGAGGTTTCAAACAACCCTGCCTCCTAACTAGGTAACTAACTCCAAAAATAAATAGAGGCTAAATGAACAAAACTAAGAGGATGACTTTTTGTTTGCCAGCTTGTCCCTTAAATCACCAATATTATCCATCGTTTGAATTTGAGGAGGTGCCCTGAAATGTATCCTGAGCTTTCCTGTAAAGATTGCATCGATGAGAGGTGGCAACATCCATTGAGTTGTATGAACGGAACAATTGAGAGTCATAATCTAGATATGTGGCTTAACAAGATATTGCCAATACGACTCCCAGTTGGTCATGTTCAGTTTTGTAATTGCCTCTCTTTGACTCCCACCTTTTCTTTCTAGCTTTTATACAGAGCATTTAAATTGGGAATTTCTTTCGTATTGCCTTCTTTAATGAGATTGGTGGTGAACAGGATGTGATTCACTACCTTAATGATATTTTTTGATACCTCGGCTGCCCTTGTGACTCCTAGCTCAGCCTGTTTGATTCTCACATCCCAATCCATGAAGGGAATGTCTTTATGAGTTTCCTCAATCTCGGGTAGATTGGCTTTCCTTCTGTCTTCTGTTTCCTACCATTCGATGAACTTAGAGATTATGGTGTTTAAATCATTAAACTTTGTTCTCTGGTCAATTGGCTTATCTATCAACTAGTCTCTTGGAGTAATGTGTGACATATTTTGGAAGAAATACTCCTGTTGTTTCACCAGAAGGGAATTTAATTCCAAGGCCTCTTTAATAAACTCCTCAGTAGTGGGAACATCCTTGTATCTTTCCATGGATTGTTGCATTTCTTGGAGTTGCATGTTTTTGGCTGATTTATCAGCTTCATGGCTTATTTTAATGACCTCCATGTTTTGATGCAATTGTGCGAGCTGCTTAGCCACTAGCCTGTTTGCGCTTGCTTTCTCTGCCTCGAGCTCTTGTTTGAGCTGCACAATCCTTTCCTCTTTTTCCCTTAGTAAAGTAGAGACTTTAGTAGCCTTGTCCGTAGTGGACAATGTGTATGCTCCTGTGAACTGTGATAGTCTAGTCAAGTTCTCGGTCGGATTGAAACGAATATCCTTCCAAACAACGTCCATCAGCTCGTTTCCAGGTGGGAATTCAGGTGTATCTACCCTTCTACTTTTTCTCTACCTTCTAACTACAACCTTTTGGAGAGGGTTATACACATCAAGTGGAGGTATTTCAGTTACTTTCAAAACAATTTCTGAAGTGGGAAAAGAAGGGATAATTTCAATATGCTGGGACATTATCACTTGTTCCTCCATAGGCTTAGACTGTTCACCGTGCCGAGGAGTTTTACATTCCTTTGTTTCTTGGGTATTTGTGGCTTTGGAAGTGCCTTTCAATTTTTGATTAAACTGATCTCACTCCTACTCCAAACTACTTCCTTTGACCTCTAAACTGATCTTTGTAGTTGGGGTGCTCATCACTTGTTTCTCAGCTGACTTCCTGCGGGACTTAGTTGTGTTTTCTGCGTCTTGGGGTTTCCTTGTGTCTGGTGTCTTCTCAGTGTTTACCTGAGAGTTTACTTGAGATCTAGGACCTCCACTACCAATAGTAACACTTGGCGTAGGTTTATCTTGGGGCTTTAATAGATGCAGTGTGATCACCTAGAGCCTCTCATTTATGAATTCCTAAAATCTTTGAAAATATTTAGGTTTTAGATTTTCCTTTTCCCATTCAAACGCTTGTTCAAAGGATGTGACTGACTGTAACAAGTCTTCAAAATAGTTATCTTCATGGTTGTATGGCTTGAGCTTTACTCCAGTAGTGACATTACATGCTACTTTGTTTGGATCAAATTGCCTTTTAGGCGGCGTCTGAAGTCTGAGGGCTTCCATATGTGCTGAATCTTTAGTAGCATGAACAAAATTTCTAAAGCAAAAGAACCACATTTGACAGGGAATGGGGGCCATAATGACTTCTTGCCATCTTTGAGAACTTTAGTCAAGCCCCTTCCCAGGATCTAGTAGGAAATCTCTCTTGCTAATAATTTATCATAAATATATAAAGGAAGGACATGTGGATTAGATGTGCTACCAAAAACCCTAATGTAGGTGAACCATTCTTCAATGAAATATTTTCCGACAGTAAGCAGGACTGTTGCGGCTTCTTGGGAAAACCTAGGGGCTTTCTTATTGAAAAATATTTGATGTAGGGGCAACACAACAGCATGAAATATCTTATAGAAGTGAGGCATGTAATGTGATTCCCATATTTGTTTATGATTGAGATGGATTGGGTAGGGGTCCTGTAAGGTCCATTTCCAACTCATGGTTGGAAATGTCGTGCAAAAAAAAATAGCATCCATAATGTAGGCACTAAAATAGAACATAGGGAGGTTATCTGAAGAGGAGGCTTTATTTTGTCAATATTCGGTAACGGTGGTGGCTAGGTTATCGGATAGGATGGAAGGCCAATTCATGATATGGGAATTAACATAGGGATCAATCAAAGGAATCCATTCTATTGAAAACTTAGTATTACTGGGTAGCCCATATGATCTACATAACATGGCTACTACATATTTATAGGGGTTCTCCAAAGAGGCTATAGCATAGATACCTAATTTGTCATATTTGAATTTGTTTTCCAACAATCTCCAACCCTGAATTAGCTTGAAGGGGTTTGGGTTCTTCTTTGTGAAGTTATCCACAAATGTGCTATTGTAGATATCCTGCAGGTCACATATGTAGTACATTTTCTTCAAGTCCTCTGCTTTGAATGACCCTATGAGCTCCATTCATGAATTCTTGAATTGCCTATCTTCAATGATAAGGTTTTCGATCACCCACCTCATCATATTCGTGTATGAGAGGATTTTAGCTCTTTATCCTATCCCATGAAGGAAAGAATAGGAAGCATCTCTGCATTGAAGTCTTGAAGGCCTTGTTGAGTCAGTTGTTGCTTTCGTAATAGATATTTTTAGGATGCTCATCCTCCAGCCTATTGTAAATAACTTCCCAAGCTGTTGCACCTCTGATAGCATCATAAACTATATCAGTGAAGGTAGGAGCCATCTCTGTAAACTCAGATTCAACAATGGTTTGCTTGCTTTGTTTCTGCATCACCTTTCTTTATGACATGTCTTTTGTAGCTTGCTCGAAATAGACAAGATATATCAGCGCAGACGATATTAGGTAATTAAGACTGAAAGCTTCTCTAAAATGACTTTGGATCGTGAGAAAGGTTTAATGAGATACTCGATGAACTACCCATAACTTGGAAAATGATTATCCTTCCTCGGGATGTTAAACATTTAATAACCTCTCAATTCATTCATTTTGGTATTTAAAACGTAATTATTTCACACATTTTACCGCTCTTAATCTCACATCACAATCTTTAAAGGGATGCATTATAGTGCTACCAGATGCATCATGTAAAATGTGATTGTAGATATCGCAATATCGCATTTTGCAAATCGCTAACGGACATTCTAATGGCATAGTTAAGTTTCTTGCAAAGTTTGTGATGTGTGAAATGCTATTGCGAAATGACAAGTTGTTGTTATCAGGTTATCGCAGTGGGAGACCTAATCACAAATTGCAATCTTTTAAAGGTGTTTTAAGATAATCATGCGGAAAAGTGTGATTTTTGATTTGTGATGTGGATTTCATCCTTAGTTCGTTTTGCAAGGTTTTGCTAGGTATTTTCTTATAGGTATTATTATCATAAGGCTAAAAATTTAAAAGGGTCCCTATTTATAATTCTAACCTTAGCTACTGTTATTTATAAATGGGGGGTTGTTTCATAGTAAAACAATTGGCGATTCACTTGGGAGAACCAATTATCTCTGAGTAGTTTTATGAAATTTCTAAAAAAGTTCAAAGTAATTAGAGTTATAAGAATAATGATTACATCAGTTATAAGGTAAACAAGATTTCTCTGGAATCATCATTACTTGCTCAATTTATTTATTTAATTACTTTACTCTCATAATGATAGAAGTATAAATGTTTGCATAAGCCAATAATAAGATTTAAAGTAATATAGCGGGTGTCTTCTATAGATTATTTTTTTTTGTGTTTACTCATTTATCACAGATAGAGCCTTTGCTGCCAGCCGACATTCACAGCTTCAACAGGGTTACCTTTTAACTAACAATGATTCGTTATCCCATCTGTATGAATTTCCAAATTTCAAAATGATATTCACTTGCATTGAATCTCACTTTGACCTTGTCCCTTTTTTCCTTTTTTGAATGTAATCTTTTTCTTTTTTGGTTTCTTAAAAGACATTGTCTAGGTGTAGTAACTTACTAATGATAATGCCATTCACTGGTTGTAACTAAACTGAACAAGCTGGCTCTTGATGAGACCCCTTGTCTTCTAATTGAGGAGATCATTAGCTATTACCCTGTTTGATATGCAGTATTGGTAATATTAGTTTAATCACTTCCCTATGAACATGGTAAACAAGCTCATAATGAGAATTTTTATCTTCTAAGTTTATATATTTTAGAATTACACTCTCAAAAAGGAAAATTTTAACAGATGGGGTGAATCATTGGCTCTTTTGAGAGTTTTGGGTGATAATGATAGAGTTTTTAAGATACTCGTATGGAGAAAGTCCTTACTAGGTTAGACATTCTTTTCTTGACTGACAACAAAACCTTCATATTCTATAAAGATAAGAGTTTGTTCGTAGAATAAATTTTTTAAGAAAGATCAAGTTTTTCCAAAGAAATCAAGTTTACTTTAGTACTCAAATGCCCTAATTATTTCTTTTAACTCTTGCTTTCTTATAAAAGCGAAAAAAATAGAAATGTTATCAAATATTTTATTTTGAAAAGCCAAACAATAAATACTAATTAACCATTATTTTCCTTACAAAATTGGAAGAGGTTATCTCCTAGGAAAAGTATTTTTTCAAAATTTTCCCACTAACGGGAAAATAATCCTTCTTACCTGAGAAGTTTTGTAAAAGAAACATTGATTGTCCAATTTTTTCAATGATTTGAAAAGGAACAAGCCATAGTATTTGGAATTTGGTATGTCTACCTTTTTCCTCGTGTGCTTTGTCCCATTTCAAAACCAAGTCACCTACTTCAAGAGTTTTTTTTACTCGAAGAAGTTGTGTCAAAAGAAGCTTTGAGTAACTGTTGATGATGGAAATGGGTTGCTTTAGCCTTTTCTCTTTCTTCTTCAAGCTTGAGAATCTGAAATTGTCTAGCCTGGAGAGAAGAAGAAGGGTTTTCATCGATGAATTGTACTAGGGCAAGAGATGGGATTACTACGTTTGTGGGAAGAACAACTTATTTTCCGTAAACTAAAGCAAAAGGAGAAGAACCAATAAAGGCTTTCTGAGTAATCCTGTTTTCCCATCGAGGAAATGTTAATGCTTTGTGCCAATTCTTGTGATTTTGATCAATAGTCCTTTTGATAATTCTGATGAGGTTCTTGTTTGTTGATTCTTCTAATTTATTACCTTGAGGATAATAATTGGTTGAATATTTCAACTTGAAACCTCACTTTAGAGAAAATTCTACCATTGTATTTCTAGAAAAGTAAGATGCATTGTCAAACATTAAAGTTGAGGGTAAGCCAAACCCGGTAATTGTGTATAGATCAATGAAGTCTATGATGTTTTATGTATTAGGTATCTTTAATGGGACAACTCCTACCCACTTTGTAAAATAATTAGTAACTGTAAGGATGTACCTATGTTGTTTGGAAGAGTTAGGAACAATCTCATCGATTATGTCTAATCCCCATTGTTCGAATGGTTGTTGGACGTTAACTGGTTGTAAAGGGAATGCTGGATTTCTTTCTCTTCCGGCTGTGGTTTGACAAGTTTTTCACTTCCTTTCATATCCATGTGCATATTTAAATACCGTTGGCCAATAATATCCTGCATGCAGGATTTAGTGAGCTGTGGTATTTCCTCCAAAATGTCCTCCAGCTCGTCCATCATGTAATTCTTGCATGACCTTTTCAGTTTCAGGTTTCTCCAAGCATCTTAGCAATACTGAATCATAATTTTTCCTAAACAATACATCATTGACTAGCTCATACTGATTTGATTTCAATCTTAAATCTCGCTTTGTTTTATAATTAAGATGCATAGGAGCATACTCATTTTTTAGATAAAAATTCAAATTGGCATATTGTGATTGCGTATCATTGAGTTTTACCTCTGTCATTTGCACTTCATTACCTTGATATTCTTCTGGTGGTAAATGGGAAGCTCCTATTAACATCCTGCAAAAACCTTGGCCCTTGACAATTTTAGCTGGTCGGATTTCTACATCATATTCTTGGAGTGCAGTCACCCAATTAGCTCTTTTTTTGCTTACTTCTCTTTGGATCAATAGTTGTCTTACTGTAGGGTAGGGTACAACTATCTTTGTATGGGTTTTAAGAAGAAAAGGTCTGAAATGTTTCAAAGTTTTAAAGACAAAAAATGCCTGTTTATCGATAGCTAAATAATTTAATTCGACGTCTTGCAAGTTAGAAATAAAAAAGGAGATGGGTGCCTCCATATTTTCATCATTCATCTGTGTCAAAACCGTTGCATATGATGTATCGGATGAAAAAGTATATAATACAAAAGGTTTGAGAAGGTTAGGGGTTTTTAATGAAGGATCATTAATAATGGTTTTTTTAATCAACTCAAATGAATCTCTTTCATCCTTGTTCCATTTGAAGACCGCGTTTTTCCTTATCATTGCTTGAAGGGGTAGGACAATTTGTGAAAAATATGGAACAAATATTTTTACAAAATTTATTTGGCCTAGGAATGATTGCATGTATTTTTTGTTGTGTGGGAGGGGAATATTTTCAATCTCTTGGACTCTATCAGGATCAATGTAAATTCGTTTCTTGGATACTATAAACCCAAGGAGTTTACCTTCTGGTAAAGCAAAATAAGATTTTTTGAGATTTAAGGAAATGCCCTATTTCTTGCATCTTTCGAAAATGTGCTTCAGGTCGCTTAAATGGTTGTTCCTATCCTTATAATAGACTGTGATTTCATCCAATTAATTAAAAACTGATTTATTAATTAGAACTATGAAGGCAATGTCCATATCACGTTGAAATGTGGCACCAACATTAATGAGTCCGAAAGGCATCTTTTGGTAGGCATATGTTCCCCATTTGGTCCTGAATGTTGTCTTTAATCTGTCATCTAGATGCACAAGAATTTGATTATATCCTGAGAATCCATCTAGAAAAGACATTAATTCAGAACCTACAACTGATTGCAATATCTGTTCCATAGTAGGCAAGGGAAAATTATCCTTTTGACAAGCTTTATTCAGGTTTCTAAAATCAATACAAATCCTAATACCATCATTATTTTTCCTTACAGGTACCATATTTGATACCCACTTAGAATGTCTAACAGGGAATATTATTTTGGCCTTCAGAAGCTTGTTCAATTCAGATTTGATTTGACTCTCAAGGCATGGGTGAATTTTGCGAAGCTTCTGTTGAATTGGCTTTTCATTTGAAGTCATAGGTATGGTATGTTGAATTACAGAGGTATCATAGGTCTTGAGATCTGAGTAATACCAAGAAAAGACACCTTTTTATGTTTTCAACAACCTGATGAATGATATTCTTTCTTTAGACGATATGCCAAGACCTAGGTTGACATTTTGAGGCTTTTCAGTTGACCCTAGGTTTACTACTTCAAATCTTAGAGTAGAACATTGAATTTTGGAGCTAGTAATTCTTTTGAACCTACCTTTATATCATAGAGATATTCCATCTTAACCACAGACTTTGGGATTGGGTTTTCGTCATGAATATGTTTGATTTCTAGATCATGCTCATGTTCATCTATGATCTATTCTTCATACGACCCTTCTGATGTAAGGAAATTAACTATATCTGCATCGTTGTTGAATACTCTCCAATTTGTTACATTGTTGGGAATAGATGGCCTAAATATTAACTCTATTTGAAAATCTGTCTGGACTAAAGTCTTTTGAGGGTATGAGCCTAGATGCCACATCAGCAAGTATGTTAGCACTTGCGTTTTGAATTCTAGGGACTAAATATATGTTAAAAGCAGAAAAATGAGAAGTCAATTTCTGAGCTAACGATTGATAGTGTTTAAGGTGCCCAGAGACACAATGAATTGTATTTCTCACCTGTTTCACAATTATTTCAGAATCACCATAGAATTGCAGGTATTTGACATTAATACTGATGGCTTTATATAGTCCTTGGATCAGTGCTTCATATTCAACAATATTATTAGTGCATTGGAATTCAAGTATGCAAGCTAGCATGGTTTTCTCTCCTTGTAGATTGATCAAAATGCATCCTGCACCTATGTTGTCTTCTAATCTAGAACTGTCAAAATAGAGAGTCCATAATAGAGAGTTATTAGAAACTTTATCTACTAAATTTAGACATTTGGAGGCATCTTTTTCTAAAAAAATTTCAATTTGAGAAACTACAACGTTATCTAAAAAGGGAGACCTCTAGACATTAAAGGATCCTAAAGAGGACTCAATTGAGTAATTTCCAATGATATTATTAGTGAAGGCAACATGTTCGTTGCTTCCCTCGATATCAGTGATTGTATATTTCATGAATTTCTCTCGGTCTACCCTGATTTGATTTGGTTTATCGTTGTGTGGCAATCACATGTGAGACCAATAATTTGCAAAATAACGGTGCAACTTTTCAAACCAATCCCTATTGAGAATCAAACCATAAAATTTAGGGACATTAGCCACCAAAATATCAATTATTTGTGAAACTTTTGGATTAGAGGAAAGCCTAATTGAAATTGATGCTATCTCTCCAAGCACCTCTACTTTTGTCCTATCTAACTGAACTATGTGTACTACATATTTTTGAGGTGTAATGTTCAATTTGGTACACACAGCTCTTGGCATTATATTTGAGGAGGTTCCTGAATCAACCAGGTAGTTATGAACATTCTTGTTGAAAATTTCAGAAGTGAGCATAAATGGAGGAACAAGAGAAATAGAACTATCACCAATCAAAACTAGATTTGAAAGATCCACCTTGTTTGAGGATGAGGGATGTTTTCCCATATGGTAGGCAGCTTGAGTAACTATAATAGATGACAGAGGATATACTGGAACTTATTTCAACTCCCTTAATAGAATCTTTTGTTGCTGCTTGAGTTTACTGAGCTCATGCAACGAGATGTTATCTCTAGTATTTTTCATGTCTTCCACTATATTATATGCCACTGTATCTGAGATTACCAATGTTTTTTATGAATTTGGGGAATTTGGAGGAATAGGATCGGTTTGGCTAGTCTTAGATTTCTTAGCTACTATTTTCTCCTTTGCAGGAGTAGTAGCTTTTTGCTTCTAATTTGTGAAAGACATGTCAAGAGATTTTTTACTTCTTGTAGTCACTGGAATTGCTTGTGCCTCTTCTTTAGTTGGGAGGATGAAATCCCACATCCTATTTAGTTCAATTTATTCTCCCGTTTTGCTTCCTTTTCATTTGGTGAATCTTATTTTGCTTCTTGATTAGACACAGCATTTGAAATGGTGTTTGGGGGCTGTGATGCAAAAGAAGGGTTCCTTTTGAAAGATAGAAAAGGTTTATTGGGAGCAGAGGATTCTGCGACCTGTTTTTTAATTTTGATCATTTCGTTAGACATTGTTTTTAACACTTTCTTAAGGCCTTCGAGATCGAAAGGATCCTTTGAAGCTTTCTTCTAAGATTCATCCTTAAATATTACTTTCTTTGACTTCCTTTCATATGTTTGTGATCTATTTTCCAAAGCTATGATTCTTCTTTCTACATATAGGGCTTCTTTCATGTTTTCTACAAGGGTAGCCTTATTGGCTCTATCTACAAAAATCACAATATTAGAAGGAAGTGATGATATATACCATTCTATTTGTACATCTACAACAGGTTTAGAGGCAACTGGTATTTTATTTTGAAATGTTTGATCTTTTCATTTGGATTAACTTTCAAATTAGAAAGATCACTGATCAAGGATGCTATGGTCCTATCATCACCAAATTTTGCAAGAAATACTTCTTGAAAAGTATCCCAGTCTCTAATTGAACCCACTAGAAGGGAAAAATACCAAGACCCAGCAGATCCTTGGAAAGTGTAAGGAAACAGTCTAATTACAACATCTTCACGTGAAACCCCATTGAGATTCATGGCTAACATAAAACTATTTATATGTTCTTTGCTGGGAGTGTATTCGGATTTGCAACTAGGATAGCACCAGGATTTGTCCAAGGTTGATTGGCCACAACTTGAGTTGGGAATTGAGAAGATGGGAAGGTCGGTCCAAAAGTAGGTATAGATGACAAATAAATTACTAATGGGTTAGTACTGCTAATTGTAGTACTAATTGGAGAAGTGGATAGGTGAGAAGTCGTGGATTGAGTAGAAGTGGATGGTGAAGTGAATAGATGGAAAGGTGATGTGATCTCACTGGTATCTGATTCAGATGTTGATGAAGTGACTTTTAGACGTCATGGAGGGATGGGGAACTCGAAAGGGGTGACCCCAAGTCTCTCACTTTGTAGTCTAGTCAATACACCAGTTTTTTGGAGGTAACACTTTCTTCAGACACTTCAGGTCTCTCTGGTTTCTTAGCAGAAATGGATATCTCTTCCAATTTTTGTATCAAATAATGAACTTCAGGAGACTCAGGAGTGTAATTTGGAGAGGGTGGTTTCCTTACTACTTCAAGATATGAGGGAGATGTTTCTACACCTTCAGACTTCTGATCAGGAGATTCTGAACGAGTTTCAGAAGGTGGAGAAATGGTGGAGGGGTTTTGAGTCTTATGAATGCTTTTTGAATAATCCTCAGGTTTATATGCCATTCACAGTTGAAGGTCCTCCTTCTAGCACCAAAATTTTGCGGCCTCATAATTCTATTGCCGAAACATGGGGGATAACCACCCAGTTCGAACCTTAAGACAACTCCTTTTTCGTTTAAAGTGGTGGCTCCGACAGGGGATAATTGGACCAGTTTCCCAGTGTGGGTTTTAAGATGAGAGTGGGTTGTTCATGAGCGTTTGCAATAGAATAATGATAATCTAAATGACCTATTCTATGATGCAATTTCTCTAACTAACTTATTCTAATATAAACTTGGGTATTCCTATTGGTATGCGATCTACAAAGATATATGTTTAACATGTGATAATAAAGATTGAACACAACTAAACAGAGATGATAACGTAAAAGATAATTCCTTTGAATAAACAGTTAGTCAAAGAAATTGATCAAAAATAGCACATATATGATGAGTTATATATGAAATTAACAATTGCAGCTAGGCATCATACAAAAGTGCAATTAACACTTAACAGAACAATAAATCTCACATAAAATTCATGAAAGTAAAATTTTTCCACTAATTAAATGTAAATAGAATTAATCATACAAGATAATAGTACCATATGTGTGAAGTCCTGCTCATTTGGCAAATGACATAAACCAACTTATTTTTTCAAATCAAATTGTCTCCCAAGAATACAGAAGTGCATTAACAAAGGAAAGTAGTCTGATATCTAAAAGAAATGATCATGTTCCATAATTTCACCAAAGCATTCACAAAATTATAATAGTGCATTCTTTGCAAATGTTTTTGATAAAATTCTAGACCCTTCTCTAAATGCATGAGAAGGGTATAAATACCATTCTAACTAATATGAAAAAATATATTATACAAAATTTGAGGAGGTTTCAAAAAACCTTCCTCCTAAATAGGTAACTAACTCCAAAAATAAACAGAGGCTAAATAAATAGAACTATGAGGATGACTTGTTATCTGCCAGCTTGTCCTTTAAATCACAAATATCGGCCATCGGTTGAATTTGAGAAGGTGCCCCAAAGTGTGTCCTGAGTTGTCTTGTAAAGATCACATCAGTGAGATGTGGAAGCATTCATTGAGTTGTATGAAGGGAACAGTTAAGAATCATAATATGGTTGTGTGGCTTAACAATAAACTGTCGATACGTCTCTTAGTTGGTCATGGTCAGTTTTGTAATTGCCTCTCTTTGACTCCTTGCCTTTTCTTGCCATATTTTATACAAAGCATTTAAATCTGGAATTTCTTTCGTATTTTTTTGATGCCCCAAATGCCCTTGCGACTACTAGCTTGGCCTGTTTGATTCTCACATCCCAATCCATGAAGATAATGTCTTTATGAGTTTCCTCAATCTCGGGTAGATTGGATTTCCTTCCATCTTATGTTTCCTACCATTTGATGAACTCATAGATTCTAGTGTTTAAATCGTTAAACTTTGTTCTTTAGTCGATTGCCTTATCTGTCAACTGGTCGCTAGTAGTTATATAGGGAGTAATGTGTGACATATTCTCGCAAAAATACTCTTGTTGTTTCACCAGAAGGGAATTTAATTCTAGGGCCTCTTTAATAAACTCCTCAGTAGTGGGAACATCCTTGTATCTTTCCATGGATTGTTGCATTTCTTGGAGTTGCATGTTTTTGGCCAATATATTGGTTTCATGGCTTATTTTAAGGACCTCCATGTTTTGTTGCAATTGTGAGAGCAGATCAGCCATCTACCTGTTTGCGCTTGCTTTCTCTGCCTCGAACTCTTGTTCAAGTTGTGCAATACTTTCCTCTTTTTCCCTTAGTAAAGTAGAGACTTCAGTAGCCGTGTCCATAATGGCCGATGTGTATGCTCTTGTGAACTATGATAGTCTAGTCAAGCTCTCGACCGGATTGAAAGGAATGTCCTTCCAAACAACGTCCATCGGCTCGTTTCCAGGTGGGAATTTAGGTGTATCTACCCTTCTTCTTTTTCTCTTCCTTATAACTATAGCCTTGTGGAGAGGGCTATAGAAAACATCAAGTGGACGTATTTCAGTTACTTTTAGAACAATTTCTGATGTGGGCAGAGCAGGGATAATTTCAATATGCTGGGTCATTGCCATTTGTTCCTCCATAGGCTTGGACTGTTTGTTGATAGACTTCGGCTTTGTATCCTTATGAACATGTAGAGGAGTTTTACATTCCTCTGATTCTTAAGCATTTGTGGCTTTGGTAGTGCCTTGCAATTTCTAATTAAACTGATCCCACTCCTGCACCAATCTACTGCCTTTGACATCTGAATGGATCTCTGTAGTCCGGGTGCTCATCATTTTTTTCTCAACTCACTTCCTACTAGACTCAGCTGTGTTTTTTGTGTCTTGGGGTTTCCTTGTGTCTAGTGTCTTCTCAGTGTTTACCATAGAGTCAACTTGACAGATAAGACCTCCACTATCAACAATGACACTTGGAGTAGGCTTATCTTGGGGCTTTAATAGATGCATTGGGATCACCTGGAGCCTCTCATTTCTGAATTCCTGAAATCTTTGAAAATATTCATGTTTCATATTCGCCTTTGCCTATTCGAATTCTTGTTTGAAGGGTGCGGCTGACTGTAACATGGCTTCAAAATAATTATCTTCATGGTTGTATGGCTTGAGCTTTACTCTAGTAGTGACATTATATGCCACTTTATTTGGATTAAATTGCCTTTTAGCCAACATATGAAGCCTGAGGGCTTCCATAGGTGCTGACTCTTTAGTAGCATGAACAAAATTTACTAAAGAAAAAGAACCACATTTGATAGGGAAAGGGGGCCATAATGACTTCTTGGTGTCTTTGAGAACTTTAGTCAGGCCCCTTCCTCGCAGTCTAGAAGGAAATATCTCTTGCTAATAATTTATGAGAAACATATAAAGGAAGGACATGTGGATCAACTGTGCTACCAAAAACCCCAATGTAGGTGAACCATTCTTCAATGAAATACTTGCCGACAGTAAGCAAGTCTACTGTGACTTCTTGGGAAAACCTAGGGACTTTCTTATTGAAAATTATTTAATGTAGGGCCAACACAAGAGCATGAAATATCTTATAGAAGTGAGGTATGTAATGCGATTCCGATATTTGTTTATGACTGAGATGGATTGGGTAGGGGTCCTGTAAGGTCCATTTCGAACCCATGGTTGGAAATGTCATGCAAAAACAAATAGAATCCATAATGTAGGCACTAAAATAGAATGAAGGGAGGTTATCTGAAGAGGAGGCTTTATTTTGTCGATATTCGGTAATGGTAGTGGCTAGGTTATCAGAGAGGATGGAAGGCCAATTCATGATATGGGAATTAACAAAGGCATCAATAAGAGGAATCCATTCTATTGAAAACTTAGTATTATTGGGTAGCCCATACAATCTACATCACATGGTTGTTGCATAGTTGTAGGGGTTTTCCGAAGAGGCTATAGCATACATACCCGATTTGTCATATTTGAATTTGTTGTCCAACACTCTCCAGCCCTGAATTAGCTTGAAGGGGTCTAGGTTCTTCTTTGTGAAGTTAGCCACAAATTTGTTGTCGTAGATATCCTATGGATCGAGTATGTATTACATTTTCTTCAATTCCTCTACTCTGAACAACCCTATGAGCTCCATTCTTGAATTCTTGAATTGCCTATCTTCAATGGTAAGGTTTTAGATCACCCACCTGATCATGTCTGTGTATGGGTGATAAGGATTTAAACAGGAATGCAAACAATTATAGAGATAACCATAAATGCAGAGATGCAACGGAAATAATACTTCATTTCATTAATGTAAACCACTGAAATATGCTTACAAACAACAATAGAAATAAACCAACTAGGGCGATGGTAGCTTATCTCTGAGAAGAGATGTGGCAGCTACATGCCTCTAAACTGTGTTACAATGAGGCTCGAAGGCCTATTTATTGTTGAAGAAACAATGGAAAGCCCTAAACATCCAAAAACCTAAC
Source organism: Pinus taeda (assembly GCA_000404065.3). Taxonomy (NCBI): domain Eukaryota; kingdom Viridiplantae; phylum Streptophyta; class Pinopsida; order Pinales; family Pinaceae; genus Pinus; species Pinus taeda. The sequence continues at coordinate 230,504 of APFE031340896.1, forward strand.
CTTAGAAGATGAAATGCCAAACTGTGGACCCGGTTTGGTAAATTGGTACATCAACTTCCCTGGGTCATAACTTTGGCATACGATCTCTGTTTGACACGTTTAAATCATCTCGTTAGAAAATCTATCCGAGCACTACACTTTTGGGAGAGCAACAGGTCCCATAAACCCATGTTGTCCCAGTTTTTCCCAAAAAACGTCGTTTAGGGCTCAAAAGGCTCCAAAAGTTCAGGACCCGAAAAACTGCTAAAAATAGTAAACTGCTACCAATTAAGGAAACTGAAAAGCTGTGAAAGAAACAATGGTGGGTACAAGTGGACTTGGTGGGTGCCACCATATCGACCTAGATCATTCTCCCCCTTAGGAAGCATGTTCCCCATTGCGTTGAGTTTTTCCTCCATGAGATGAGGAAACTTCTGCTGAACTTGGCCAGTTGACCATTTTGCCTTGTGGAAGGCGTTGCTTCTTCGACAACTCGATACAGTTTGGATTTCTACTGGTGAGTGTGCTTGATCTGTGTGTCCATGATCTGATCAGTTGTAGCTTGTTCCATGCAATCTAGATTTAACTCTATGGGTGTGAGCTGTTCTGCAATGTCGGATGTGTCTAGTAATGGTGGAAAGTATGGCCAAAGGTGGTCCACATTGAACATTAGGTGCAGGCTAAGGAATGGGGGAATGTTGAGGTCAAATGCATTGACTCCCACAGCCTTGGTAATGGTGTAAGGACCATATCGGAGTGGTCTAAGTTTCCGATAGGCTCTGGTAAGGCGTTCCTTTTGCAAATGCAACGAGATTTTGTCGCCCACCTAAAACTTGTGTGGCACCCGATGTTGATCATGTCGCTGCTTGTACTTGGTATTTGACTTCTCTAGAATGTTATGGACCTGTTGGCAAATATGTTGGAGGTGCTCAATGAAGCTATTTTCCTTATCTATTTTGGACTAGACATGAGCCGAATATGTGTGAGTAGCTGCAGATGGCATGGCCACATCAATGGGACATAGTGGTTGGAATCCCAATCCCACTTGAAAAGGGCTGTGGCCAGTTGAGCTGTGGAGAGCCCGGTTGTAGTTGTGTTGAACATAGAGGAGGCTCTCATCCCATGTGTGTGAATTCTTTGAGTTGTACATGTGCATAATGTGTACATTCGTCCTGTTGACAACCTCTGTCTAGCCATCAATTTGAGGATGGAAGTCTGTGGACTTAGTGAGTTTCATGTCTAGCATTGACTAGAGACTGGACCAAAATGTACTAAGGACCTTGTTGTACCAATCTGAGATGATAGACTATGGGATCCCAAAGTGTACCCACACTCGCTCAAAGAAGAGTTTAGCAGTGGCTTCTGCTGTGATATTCTTCTTGCAGGCCGCCATAATGGCCATCTTCGAGAACTTGTCGATGACCACAAAAACACAATCACTTCCATGCTTAGTGGAAGGAAGGCCTGACATGAAATCCATGAAGATGTATTCCGAAGGTTGACTAGGGGTAGGCAGCGAGGTATAAAGGCCTTGCTTCTTGATGGTTGGTTTGGCAATGGCACAGGCAGTGCATGATCTGATGTACTTCCTGACATCTTGTTGAAGATTCGACCAATAGAAACACTTCTGTAGTACTGCCACCATTTTCTCGACCCCAAAATGCCCATCAGCTCGACTGTATTGTGCTTCCCAAATCATCTTGGCACGCTCGCTTGAAGGAACACAAAGGTGACCCAGGTGGCATAACAGGGCATCCTGGAGGTGAAAATATGGAACATGCTGACCCTCCAAGAGTGTCTGTTATGTGTGGTCGAATTTTGTGTCGCTTTTGTAGAGAAGTGGCCAGCCAGAAGTCTCGTTCCCACAAGCGTTGAGCAAGGTGGTTAGTGCCATGATCGATGGTCTACTAAGGCAATTTGCAATGTTATTGGTGTTGCCCTTCTTATACTTGATATTCAAATGGAACTGTTGCAGGTATGTGGACCACTTCTGATGGCGATCATTCTGCAACTTCCCTTGGGTCTGTATGAACTAGAGGGGTCGGTGGTCTGTGTGGATGATCATTTCCTTCACAAAAATGTAATGTTTCCATTATCGGCAGGCCTGCACAATGGAATACATCTCTTTTTCATAAGTGGGATACTTCTGTACTATGTCTGAAAGTGTCTCAATGTGATATGCCACTGGATGCCCATGTTGAGTAAGGCCTACCCCAATAGCATAGTCAGAGGCATTTGTCTCGACCTCAAATGGTTGTTGCAAGTCTGGCAATGCGAGCATTGGTGCCGAGCAGAGGTGATCTTTCAACTCTGTGAATGCCTTCTATTGAGATTCAGAACAAAAGAATTTTTCTTTCACTCCTCCCTTGGTGACTTGACTCAAGGGCCAAGTGATATGAGAAAATCCCAACACAAAGCTGTGGTAGAAGTTGCCAAGACCTAGAAAGGTGCGGAGCTCTATTAGAGTGGTTGGAAAGGGCCAATCCCAAATGACTTGGATCTTGGTTGGATCCACATGCACCCCCCGTTCATCAATAATGTATCCTAGATACTGAACTTGGGTCATGCAAAAGTGCATTTCTCCAAATTGGCACATAACTTGGAGAAATGCACTTTTGGCATGACCGCAGTGTTTGGAGAACCTGTCAGATGTGGTGGAGGTGCTCTTCCTAGCTCTGGCTGAAGATTAGGAGGTCATCTAAGTATACCACTACAAATGAGTTGGTGAATGGCCGCAAGATGTAATCTATTAGCCTCATGAAGGTTGTAGGAGCATTCGTCAATCCGAAAGGCATAACCAACCATTCGAAAAGGCCCTCCTTGGCTTTGAAGGCAGTCTTCCACACATCGAAGGGTTTGATTGGTACTTGATGATATCCTGACTTCAAATCGATCTTGTTGAAATATTTCCCCCCTTCAGTTGGTCTAGGAGGTCATCAATCCGTGGGATCGGGTACCTATTATGGACAATGATCTTGTTTAGCACCTGGTAGTCAATACAGAGTCTCCAAGTCCTATCCTTCTTCTGTACCAACACGATCGGGCTCCCATAGGGTGATGAACTTGGGTAGATGTGAAATTTCTGCAGCAGCTCCTAAATCTGCCTCTGGATTTAATCATTCTCCATAACAGAGTGCCAGTAGATTGGTCCATTAGGTAGCGGCGCACCTGGGGTTAGATCAATGGAGTGCTTGACCTGATAGTGTAGAGGAACTCCTACGTGGGAGGTGAAGATGTCCTCGTACTCCTCCACGACCTTGTCCATTTGTAGTTGTCATGTGGAGGGGCCCTGTCTGGAGGTCATGGCCACTGTCTTCTTCTTTCCTTGAGGGCGTATCATCAAGAAAACAAATTTCCCGATTTTGGAAATGAGCTTACTGCATTGTTTGCAGTAACCAAAGAGATGGTGGTAGGCGGTGCTATCTCCAGTATCTTGTACAACTTATTTCCCAAAGTAATAATAACAACATGGGGCCTTGATTCATACACAACATGTCGCTTCCACAAGTATGGTTTTCCTAATAATACATCACAAACTTCAAGGGGATAAATGTCACACGATACCTCATCCGTTAAGGGCTTGATGTTGTATGGAAGGTGACACTGTTGGCTCATGTGAAGATCCCATCCTTAGTGAAGCCACTGGATGGTGTATGATTTTGGATTTGTTGTGGTCGGTAAGCCTAGCCGCTTAATGACCTCTGCTAAAATGAGGTTCTTTTGGCTCCCACTGTCAACAATGAACTATAGCAAGGATCCCTTTACCCACATCTAGGAGTGGAAGAGACACTCCTCCTCCTCTAGATCTTCATGGTGGCAACAGTGGCATTGGGCTCCGCATCGATAATCTGCTTCCCTTTGCATTCCCCTTGTCAGGTTCTGACTTAGAGTCAGAATATGCATCTGATTCTGAAACCTTTAGCTTAGCCACCAATGACTGCTTGGCCCGACACTCACTTGTGTTGTGAATGGAGCTCTTATGGAACTCACACCATTTTCCCATGTCCTTTTTCAGCTTCGCGGTGTTGGTCTTTGCTTGCAGCTTTGCGGGTTGTCTTGGGTTGCCCCACCTTGGATTTGTCCTTTGTTCTGTGGTTTGGGGGCACCTTTTCCTTGCTTCGGATTCGCAGATCCAAAGTCTTGCTTCTTTTGTTTAAACTTTTGTTCAACCTTGACGGCATATCGGTATGCCGTGTCGAGCGAGGAGATGTTCATTAATTATATTTATTCCTGGATGTACTTGTGTGGGAAGCCACGGTATTTGAGTATCAAATGCTGCTCCAAATCCTTGATTCCCAACTTTGTGCGAAGGGTATGGAAAATATTGATAAACTTCGGCATGTCTTGGTCCCTTCCCTGCCGCAGCGTGGTCCAATTTATGTATTGATCCTCATAGCTTTTGACAGGGTAGTACTACTCCTTGATGGCATTCCGGAATGAATTCCAGGTGGGTGTGGTTGAAAATAGTGAGCCAGTACTTTCATCCTTCTGCTCGCAGTAGGTTTCCCACCAGTCCTTGACATGGGGGGCTGCCTTGAGGAGAGCGAAAACAATCTTTTCCCGACTCGAAAATTCATGAACAAAAAAAATAACCCTCTAGCAGATTTAACCATTTATCTATGGCATCTACATCTATCTGACCCTCAAATATGGGGATCTCAAAATTAACTTGTACCTTAAAGGGCATGGCATTTCTAGAGTAGTTGTTGGAAGCCGATGTGTCGCCTCTAGGTAGCCGGTGAAGGATCTGGGCAAAGTTGTCCATCATCGCACTCCTTTGTCACTCGAGGGCTTCTTCAAGCAAGATTTTGATAGGATCTCCTACCCCCTCATCTTTGTTCTCATCCACCATGGGAGGCCGTTGGGATTTGTGAGGCTGGTCTTGCAAAGGTTTGACCAATTAAAGCCCTAACTCCTTATATCTCGACCTCATTGGGGACATGCAAAGAAAAACAGAGAAAACCAGACCACTCTGATACCACTAATCTGGATTTGAACAGGAACGCAACAAATTATAGAGATAACCATAAATACAGAGATGCAATGGAAATAATACTTCATTTCATTAATGTAAACTACTGAAATATGCTTACAAGCAACAATAGAAATAAACCAGCTAGGGTGACGGTTGCTTATCTCTGAGAAGAGATGTGGCGGCTACATGCCTCTGAACTATGTTACAATGAGGCTCGAAGGCCTATTTATTGTTGAGAAATAATGGAAAACCCTAAACATCCAAAAACCTAACCCTAGAAGATGAAACACCAAATTGTGGGCCCCTTTTGGGTAAATTAGTACATCAACTTCCCGGGGTCGTAACTTTGGCATACGATCTCTGTTTGATGTGTACAATATCTCGTTAGAAAGATCTATCCAAGAAATATAACTTTGGGAAGCGAATCATCGGGCCATGGACCCATGTTGCTCCCAGCTTTCCCAAAAAACGTCGTTTAGGGCCTCAAAATGGCTCTGGAAGTTTAGGACCCGAAAAAATACTAAAAATAGTAATTTGTGCTACAATTAAGGAAACTAAAAAGCTGAAAGAAACAATGGTGGGGGTCCAAGTGGACTTGGTGGGTGGCCACCAATATCCACCTGGAACAATGGAAGGATTTTAGCTCTTGCTCCTATCCTATGAAGGAAGAACAAGAAGCATCTCTGCATTGAAGTCCTGAAGGCCTTATTGAGTCAATTGTTGCTCCTGTAACAATGCTTTTAGGATGCTTGTCCTCTAGCTTATTGTAAATAACTTCCCAAGTTGTTGTGCCTCCAGCAACATCACAAACTGTATCAGCAAAGATAGGAGCCATCTTTGTAAACTCGGATTCAACAATGGTATGCTTTCTCTATTTCTGCATCACCTTTCTTAGTGACATGTCTTTTGTAGCTTTCTGAAATAGACAATATATATCAACGCAGATGATATCAGGTTATTGAGACTGAAAGCTTCTCTGGAATGACTTTGGATCATGAGAAATTTTTAATGAGATACTCGATGTTAACTAACCATAACCTGGAAAATGATTATCCTTCCTCGGGCCACTAAATATTTAGTAACCTGTCAATTCATTCATTTTGATATTTAAAACGTAATTATTTCACATGTTTTACTGCTCTTAATCACCCATCGCAATTTTTAAAGGGATATAATATATCACTACCACATGCATCAAGCGAAATGCAATTGTGGATATCGCAATATCACATTTCGAAAATCGATGATGGACATTCTAATGGCATAGTTAAGTTTCTTGCGAAGTCCATGAAGTGTGAAATGTGATTGCGAAATGACAAGGCACTGTTATCGAGTTATTGCAACAAGAGACCTAATCGCAGATCATAATTTTTTAAAGGTGTTTTACGATAGTCATGCAAAAAATTGTGATTTGCGATTTGCGATGTGGATTTCATCCTTAGTTATTTTGGAAGGCTTTGCTAGGTATTTTCTTATATTTAGGTATTATTATCCTAAGGCTTAAAATTTAAAAGGGTCCCCATTTATAATTCTAACCTTAGTTATTGTTCTTTATAAATGGGGGGGTGTTTCTGATCCAGGTGGATATTAGTGGCCACCCGCCAAGTCCACTTGGAACTCCACCATTGTTTCTTTCAGATTTTTAGTTTCCTTAATTGTAGCACAGTTTACTATTTTTAGTAGTTTTTCAGGTCCCGAACTTCCGGAGCCGTTTTGAGGCCCTAAATGACATTTTTTGGGAAAACTGGGAGCAACATGGGCCCATGGACTAATGTTTTTTTTTCCAAAGTTGTAGTTCTCTAATAGATCTTTCTAACGAGATATTATGCACATAAAACGGAGATCATATGCCAAAGTTACGACTCTAGGAAGTTAATGTAGCAATTTACCCAAATGGGACCCACAATTTGGCATTTCATCTTCTAGAGTTAGGTTTCTGGATGTTTAGGGTTTTCCATTGTTTCTTAACAATAAATAGGCCTTCGAGCCTCATTGTAACAGAGTTCAGAGGGATGTAGCTGCCACATTTCTTCTTAGAGATAAGGTACCATCGCCCTAGCTGGTTTATTTCCATTGTTGTTTGTAAGCATATTTTAGTATTTTTCATTAATGAAATGAAGTATTATTTCCGCTGCATCTATGTGTTTATGGTTATCTCTGTAATTTGTTGCGTTCCTGTTTAAATCTGGATCACTGGTATCAGATTGGTTTGCTTTTTCTCTATTTTTCTTTGCATGTCCCCAACGAGGTTAGGATATAAGGAGTTAGGGCTTGAACTGGTCAAACCTTTGCAAGACCAACCTCGCAAATCTCGACGGCCTTCCATGGCAGATGAAAAGAAAGACGAGGGGGCAGGAGATCCTATCACAATCTTGCTCAAAGAAGCCCTTGAGCGACAAAGGAATGCGATGATGGACAGCGTTGCCCAGATCCTTTAGCGGCTACCCAGGGGTGATGCATCGGCTTCCAACAGCTACTTTGGAAATGCCACACCATTTAAGGTAAAAGTTAATTTTGAAATCCCCATATTTGAGATTTAGATAGACACAGATGTTTTCGATAAATGGTTAAATACGCTAGGGGTTTATTTTGTGTTCATGATTTTTCTAGTCAGGAAAAGATTATTTTCGCTCTTCTCAAAGCAGCCCCCCATGTCAAGGACTGGTGAGAAACCTACTACGACTAGAAGGATGAAAGTAAAGGCTCACTATTTTCAGCTGCACCCACTTGGGATTCATTCTGGGATGCCATCAAGCAGTAGTACTAATCTGTCAGAAGCTATGAGGATCAATACATAAAGTGGACCACGCTGCAGCAGGGAAGGTACCATGACGTGCCAAAGTTTATGAATATTTTCCATACCCTTCACACAAAGTTGGGTATCAAGGATTCGGAGTAGCATTTGGTACTCAAATACCACAGTTGCCTAAACAAATACATCCAGGAAGAAATAGAATTCCTAAACATCCCTTTGCTCGGCATGACATACCGATATGCTGTCAAGGTTGAGAAAAAGTTTAAACAGAAGAAGTGAGACTTTGGATCTGCGAATCCAAAGCAATGGAAAGGTGCCCCCAAACTGCAAAACCAAGGACAAAGCCAAGGTGAGACGACCCAAGATAACCCACCAAAGCTTCAACCAAAGAATAGTGTCGTGAAGCCGAAAAAGGACACGGGAAAGTGGTGTGAGTTCCATAAGAGCTCCACTCACAACACAAGTGAGTGTTGGGCCAAGCAGTCACTAGTGGCTAACCTAAAGGTTTTAGAATCAGATGCATGTTCCAACTCTGAGTCAGAACCCAACAAGGGGAATGACGAAGGGAAGCAGATTATCAATGTGGAGCTCAACGCCACCGTTGCCACCATGAAGATCCAGAAGGAGGAAACCTAAGATCCAAAGGAGGAGGAGTGTCTCTTCCACTCCCAGATGTGGGTAAAGGGCTCTCCGCTACAATTCATTGTCAACAACGGGAGCCAAAAGAACCTCATTTTGGCAGAGGTCGTGAAGCGACTGGGCTTACTGACCACAACACATCCACAGCCGTACACCATTGGGTGGCTTCACCAAGGACGAGATCTTTCCATGAGCTAGCAGTGTCACCTTCCATACAACATCAAGCCCTTCACAGATGAGGTATTGTGTGACATTGCTCCCCTTGAAGTTTGTGATGTATTATTAGGACAACCATACTTGTGGAAGCAATATGTTGTGTATGAATCAAGGCCCCGTGCTGTTATTGTTACTTTGGGAAATAAGTTGTACAGGATACCGGAGATAGCACCGCCTACTGCCATCTCTTTGGTTACTGCAAAACAATGCAATAAACTCATTTCCAAAACTGGGAAATTTTTTTTCTTGATGATACACCCTCAAGGAAAGAAGAAGACAGTGGCCACGACCTCCAAAAAGGGCCCCTCCACATAAAAACTACAAATGGACAAGGTTGTGGAGGAGTACAAGGACATCTTCACCTCCCCCGCAGTGGTTCCTCTACATTGTCAGGTCAAGCACTCCATCGATCTAGCCCCAGGTGTGTTGTTGCCCAATGGACCAATCTATTAGCGCTCCATTCTGAAGAACGATGAAATCAAGAGGCAGATTCAGAAGCTGCTATAGAAAGGTCACATCCGTCCAAGTTCATCACCCTGTGGGAGCCCAATCGTGTTGGTACAGAAGAAGGATGGGACTTGGAGACTTTGTATTGTGTTATAGATCTAACCTGCAAATATATGAAAATACAAATAGACTCAGATATAATAATATATAAATAGATAGAAATGCTTCTTTATTGATCAAAACCCTTAAGGTAGGGCAACACCATACATCACTCCTTAAGGAAGGAGAACACTCCACAAGCCATATGCCTGTTCATACAATATTCCTTGACATCTCTCAATGGGGAGTCTCTAACCTCTATATAGGCCTCATACATACAATACCATGGTTCCCTCAATACCATCTATCTAATACCATGGGATTATTACCTTATTGCTAACTACTTGTGGTCCCTTACATGATACTAGTTAACCACCTTATTTATTACTATGGTCCATCCCATTATTACATTATTCCCTTGGGTACCTCCCTTTGTACCCCATATTATCCCCCCCTAGGTATATTACATTCCACCCATCCTTAACATGTTTCGTCCCCAAAACATGGGAAGAACACAAATAATAAGATCTACTCAAAAGAGTAGTCCACTGGTACCATGCATGTGCATCTAGCCATCCAAGAGAAAGGTGAACCCTCAATCCAGTTGGTGCCTTGCTCGCTTGTTGATGTGTAGTAGGTGGATCGTTTCTCCTCTCTATCTATCATGTGGGGGTTGTTTTCCTTGTGGCTAATTTGTTTCCATCTTATTTGTTGTTTTCTTGCGGGGTGATGTGGGTGGTGATATGCTGAAGTTTTAACCAGTAGTGTATCTTTCTTTAATTCACCACCTAATGGAGCTTGAGTGGTATCTGGTACATGTTGTGGTGCCCGTTGTTGTTTGTTATCTTCCAATATTACTTCAACCACTGAGTCCTCATCTGATGTATCATTACCTGTAACATTTTCTACTTCAACCTCTGTTTGTGTTTGATTTTCGATCATCAAAGGCTCATCATTTGATGTGTAAGTGTCATTAGAGCTTTGTGCTTCTGCCTCCATAGTCTCTGCTTGGGTCTTAATGGAAATATCCTGCAATGTGATTTTTTTCTTTTTATACCAGAGCTTCAGGAATTTCTTTTGCACATTAATATTGACAGTACCCACAGATTCCATCCAAGGATAGCCCAAAACAACATCCCTGTTATCCATATCTGAAGCATAAAAATCAAAATGCAATACATACTTGTCCATAGAAATCTTCAAATCTTTATAAACTTGCACCTGCTCATTATTAACTTGTCTGTGCACCATGTGTTTTGCTCGGACTTGCAATTTTTTTGCCAAATTAACATTGATACAATTATGCTGACAACTAGGATTTATAGACACAACGTTCTTCTCCTTCTACATGAATCCATGAAATTGCAATAAGGATATACCAGTAGAAAATAACCCCTTACATGTTTCATTCTCCTGTTTTCTAGCATGAGACCATTTGTCTAAAAGGACTCTTTCAAATTCTTCATCTGACAGTTTGGTCCCCTGCTTGTTGTCAAATGAGCGCAACCATTTGGATGCCTCATCTTGGAAATTAAGCGGTACCATATTCCTCCAAAATTTCCCATATTTGAACTTTTGTCTTTGTATGAATTCTTCAATAGTAGGGCTATCATATTTTTCTGTAAAATATAGCATCTCCATGAAGAGGGTTTGGGAAAAACTCACTTACTTGGCGAAAATTTTAAATGGCCACAATTCCATCAATATTGCTCAGAATCCCTATTATGACCTGTTTTCGGAACTGGAAAAACCATTCTGCATCTTCCCATGTGGTAGAAATCTCGATCTAGGCACTGGAATTTCATATCCACGCTGCAACTGTCCCGCCATCACCAAAAATTTCTAAAAAAAACATTGATTTTAAATTAGCGATATCTCCCTCATCCGGACTCCAATTCGACTGATTTTTTTTTTGAACTTGGGAATTTTTTTCACAAAAAATCCAGATCTAGAATTAGATTCTGTAGATTTTGCACCAGAACATACAGATCTACATCGCAAACTTGTCGCCCTGAAAAAATATTTGCAGCACCACTGATTTTTAGATCAGCAATATCTCCTTCATCCGGACTTCGATTCGGCGAATTGTTTTTTTGAAATTGGGTATTTTTTCACAAACCATCCAGATCTGCAATTAGATTCTACAGATTTTGCACAAAAATGTATAGACCTGATCTGCAAATTTCCATCCCCAAAAAATTCCTGCGAAAATAAAAATAAAAAAGTATTCTCCACTTTGCCCAAGAAAGTGCTCTAATACCACTTGTTATAGATCTAACCCAAAAATATATGATAATAGAAATAACCCAATAAATAAGAAGATATGAATATAGATAGAAATGATTCACTTTATTGATCAAACCTTAAGGTAGGGCAACACCATACATTCACTCCTTAAGGAAGGAGAACACTCCACAAGCCATATGCTTGTTCATACAATATTCCTTCACATCTCTCAATGCTGGACACCAAACTCACTGAGTCCACAACCTTCCATCCTCAAACCGAAGGCTAGACAGAGGTTGTCAACAAGATGATCATACACATTTTGCACATGTACAACTCAAAGCATCACACACATGGGATGAGAGCCTCCCATATGTTCAGCACAGCTACAACTGAGCTCTCCACAGCTCGACTGGCCACAACCCTTTTTAGGTGGGCTTGGGCTTCCAGCCACTATGTCCCATTGATGTGGCCATGCCATTTGCAGCTACTCATGCAGATTCGGCTCATGTCCAGTCCGAAATAGATAAGGCAAACAACTTTGTTGAGCACATCCGACATATTCACCATCAGGTCCATGACATTATGGAGAAATCAAATGCCAAGTATAAGCAGCGACATGATCAACATCAGGTGCCACACAAGTTTTAGGTGGGCAACAAATTTTGATTGCATTTGAAAAAGGAACGCCTTACCGGAGCCTATCAGAAACTCAGACCACTCTGATATGGTCCTTACACCATTACCAATGTTGTGGGAGACAATGCATTTGAGTTGAGCATTCCCCCATTCCTTGGTCTACACCCACTGTTCAATGTGGACTGCCTTCGGCCATACTTTCCACCATTCCTAGACACATTCGACATTGCAGAACATCTCACACCCACAGAGTTAAATCTACATTGCATGGAAAAACTGCAACTGATAAGATCATGGACACATAGATCAAGCACACTTGCCAGAACAATATCCAATTGTATCGAATTTCAAAGCAGGCCAACTCCTTCACTAGGGCAAGTGGCTCACCAGGGACCAAGTTCAGCAGAATTTTCCTCATCTCATGGAGGAACTCAATGCAATGGGGACCATTGCTTCCTAAGGGGGGAGGAATGATCCAGGTGGATATTGGTGGCCACCTGCCAAGTCCACTTGGAACCCCACCATTGTTTCTTTCAGCTTTTTAGTTTCCTTAATTGTAGCACAGTTTACTATTTTTAGCAGTTTTTCGGGTCTTGAACTTTCGGACCTATTTTGAGGCCCTAAACGACGTTTTTTGAGAAAACAGGGAGAAACATGGGTCCGTAGACCGATATTTCTCTTCCCAAAGTTGTAGTTCTCTGATAGATATTTCTAACGAGATATTGTGCATGTCAAACAGAGATCATATGCCAAATTTATGACCCAAGGAAATTGATGTACCAATTTACCCAAATGGGGCCCGTAGTTTGGAGTTTCATCTTCTAGGTTTAGGTTTTTGGATGTTTAGGGTTTTCCATTATTTCTCAACAATAAATAGGCCTTCGAGCCTCATTGTAACACAGTTCAGAGGCATGCAGCCGCCACATCTCTTCTCAAAGATAAGCTACCATTGCCCTAGCTAGTTTATTTCCATTGTTGTTTGTAAGCATATTTCAGTATTTTACATTAATGAAATGAAATATTATTTTCATTGCATCTCTGTGTTTATGGTTATCTCTATAATTTATTGTGTTCCTGTTTAAATCCGGATCAATTTTGTAGTACAACACTTCCCCTTTCATATACCTTGCAAGTGATTGAGCATATTCCTTAAGATTTTTAGTGATTGAGCCCTTAACATATTCCATCACCTCATTTTCTATGAGGTCCAGATCTATATTTTTCTTTGATATAAGAAAGTTTGAAGCTCCAACTAGTTTGTTTCTTTCATGTTCATGGTGCTAGACCTGCCAAGATGTCAAGGGGATATCCCAGTAAGAATACCCAATTAGACCTTAGACCGTTTTGAGTAGGAGTCCCAGCAGTGGGTCATAAGGTAATGCCTTGACTGCGATGTCGCATAGAGGTAAGTAAGATAAATCTATCATTAGAAAGGGTGTGACTGATGTAGAGAGTTAAGGAATGTGTACGAGAGGTTCCAACTCTTCGAAGGGAGAGGAAGGTGAAGGTGAGTTCTAGGCTGAAAGGGATCATTCCCAAATCAACTAGGAACACACCACACAAAGTACATGCACTGCTTCTGGTGGAGCAGTCCACTTGGATGCGGCAGTCACAACATACAAGGTAAGATAACACGAACAACACTCATGGATTAGTCTGAGACAAGTGTGATGTTTGATATAGCAAGGTTCATGAGAAAGGTCAATCTGGTGTCTAGCAAAGCGGTCGACACGGATGGTGATAGCATTAAAAACATATGAAACACATTACCAACAAGATTCATATAATCGCATGTGAATTAGTTCATACACAAGTACATATGTTAAACAACACATATCATTAAAGAAATTGGAGCAGTCCAACTACAATAACAACATATGCATGAAAATGTGTTGGCTCTTATTATATAAAGAAGTGTAAGTCATAATCATTCAATACATCCATGTAAACTTGATAGCCCCAACAGTGGAATGTTACAGCCACATCTACCTACTCCTCCAAAGAGATGTACTAGCTTTGTGCAGTGGAGAAGCTAAGGCACATTACCATAATGTCCAAGCCTTCTTAAAAATAGTCTTAGTAGAAGCTTGGCTGACCAAAAGCCTATACAATGAGTTATGAGGGACTATTTATATCAAAGGGTGGGGTGACCCTTGACATTCCCCTTTGTGACAGTTCAACTACCCTCATGACTCTTCACCTACTCTATGACTGTTACATCTAACCATTGATGCCTTACTTACACTTGACGTGACTCAATATTACAATGCACATGTACTTATGTGAGACAACATGGCTTGAGCAAGCCTTGCAAGACATCACTGACACTCAGTCCGCTGTGATGAGACCAACTCTTTGACATGCTTGTGATGGTGAAGGTGGTGAGTTGATGCCAAGCTTGGTCATCCGTGATGGTGTGCATGCACCTCATGGTAACATCTTGCTGAAGCGAACTCCTACCTCTATTGCAACTGGTGCATTGGTTCGGCCCCTTCATCCAACTCGTCTGCTAACATGCACACAATCTTCTTGGGTACGGTTGAACTTGCAACAAACTAATGCATAGTGTCTATGATGATCTTCAAGTGTGTGTTGGTGGTCATGCACATCAACTTACCGAAGAACATGTTCAGTCCTAGTTGGACTTGCTTCTTATCTTCACCTTGGTGAGTGTGTTGAATGGGTTGGATTGCATGCGCGCACTCAACGACATGCATACTGTTGAATCCCTTACATGTGATCAACAACACTACTCACCATGCCTGCTCTGTGTCAACTACTGTGATGGATCCTTAACTTGTACAGGCATAGTTTCCTCCGTGAGTGCATGTTTTGCCCACTGTTGTTCATGTTCCTATTGCAACTCATTCGTATGTCTGTGCAGCTTCATATTCTTCCTGAGTTGTTGCTTCAACACATGAAGCTCCTTCTCTGTTCCATTTTCTACCTTCATGTGATCTTCATGTTGTTTAGTCACTTCATATCCTGAGTCTCCAAAGTTGCTTTCATTGTCAGTGGATCTTCTTGATCTTGCAACTTTGTTCCACCTCTGTGTTGTCAACAACCTTCCTCTTTCATTTGCAGCATATATTGTGTTCGCTGCATTTGGTATGCTTCCTTCAGTTGTTTTGCTTGATGCTGCTCACTATGATGTTTTTTCTTGATGTCCTTGTCTACGAACAACTTGATGTCTTCATGGGTAGGCAAGTCCATGTACACTTGATCGACTGCATCCCCAAGTATGCTCTAAACGGTTTCTTTGTCTCTACTCTCCTAGAAACCATTGTACCTGTACTGTTAAGAGGAAGATGAACACTTGGGATGCCTGAAGACATGGAAACACTCACGGCAAGAAAGCTGTCAGTGGAAAACCAAAATGAACATGAGAACTGGCTTGCAACATACCTGGGTCCATGATCATGGAGATTGCATAATTTCGGCTGGGAGGTCGGGAGACCAACTGCCAAGACTGCACAAGGCATAGGCTAGGCTATTGGGAGATAGGATGATTGTTGGAACTGTGCAATGCATAGTCCAGTCTAGCTGCTGACTAATGGGATTGCGTAATGTGCAATTCCATCTAGGAAGGACTGCTCGCTTAGGGACAAATTTGCGTAATTCCTTGGGTCAAGCAGCCATTTTCCTCCAGAAATGTGCAAAATAGTCATGGAGGCTAGTGTTAGGTAGGAATGCACTAATATGGAGAGGAAAGTGAGCCTTCCTTCCCCATATTGTGTAATTCAACCTTGGTGAAGGCAGAGTACGGGCCAAGGTTGGCCCAACTTGCCCATGGGAAATTGAAAAAACTAAGACAATAAATGCACAACGACATTAAATGATAGAAAAAGTGATTGGCAGTGCATGTAAAACATGAATGAAAGATTCAACAAAGAGATCAACATGCATGTGGGTGAGGCAGTTCTTCGGTTGGGCGAACGTCCATGAAAAACAGTTTCATGCATGCGACAATAGTGCGATAGAAACGAAAAATGAAATAGAACTAGGAAAAACTAGAATATATGTAAACGACATCAAGCATTCAAATAAATCAAGCAAACATTACTCCCACAAGCGAAAACACAAAAGGTGACAGAAATGCAGCACAAAGCATGAGAAGTGGGATTACCCTTACACAACTGAGCTGAATGTGTCGACTTCTCCTAGATGTGATGTGGGGTGTCAGAGCTACAAGGTTGATGTGAGGAATGAGCTCTGCAATGTCTAGTTGATGAGTTTTGACAACATCGAGGTTGTGACATGCATGCCACGAATCTAGGGGAGCTGACACTTGGTGGGAGGTTTCGGAATTGCTCCTTCCATGTAACCTCCAACTGCTAAACATAAATCCCTAAAAGAAGGGATGCCTTTGCATGCTTCCTTAGGAGAGGTAGCCCTTGCATGCAAGTCTGTCTTGCTCAGTCCTGGAGGGAACCAGTCAACTCAGCTGTACATGCAAGAGACTGCTCGACTGCTGGAGAAAAACGTGCATTTCTAGCTGGGAGCTGGGATGGCTGCCCAGGAGATTTGTGCAATTTCTGGGCAAAGCAGGTGACTGCTACCAAGATTTGCACAAATTCTGAGCTAAACAACATGATGCTGGGAAAATTTGTGCAAATCCTATTGGGAGGGTTAGCTAGCAGGATTGCGCAATCCTGGAGCCCAGTAGGATGTCAGAGAGGATTGCAAAATTCCTAGAGGGAAGGTTGGTTTCCCTCCAGAAATACACATTTTTCAAGGGGAAGCTAGTTAGCCTACAGCTAGACCAAGTCTAGGTGAACAACTTGTGAGGGGAATGGATCAAGTTGTGACTGATAGGTTGCCTTTGTGCAAGAAAGACACTAAAGCTTGTGAACTTGATGAAGCAAGGAAAGTTGTTGTGAAGGTTGGAAGGGAGGTTCCAAAACGAGGCTAAGGAAAAATTTTGGAGGGTGGTTGTAGCCGCTAAAACACTTGGTGACACACTGGTAGAACTCTAGCTCTCTGAATGGACCTTGTTCGTGAAAAGCAAGTCTAACACCTACAGAAGTATTGCTCAATTTTCAGCTCATCTTGGTTTCACACTCCCTGCACGGGAAGCTTTTCTCTTCTTTCACCTTATTCATTTTTATTTTTGAATTTTTGACTTTTCATTTTTTCATTTTCCACTGTGCATAACACTTATTCATTTCAGAGGCGGAAGAGGGATCTCGGCTTATTAAGAGCAGAAGAGGTTGTTCCAGCAAAGAAGTAGTTTATTGTATCTCTGATGTGCATGTTAAGTCTTCCCCCTTACCCTACTCTCCTTGGCTGAGATGACAAGGGTTAACCCAAAAACAATTTACTAGAGAAGGTGACATTAGTTAGCGCACAAGCGTTGTGTTTACACCAAGGTTCACTTCGAACAGTACATATTTTGCTTCAACATATCATGGACTAAAAGTCACAAACTCATCATACATAGGCAAGATGACGGATAACCAAGTACTGATAGTTGTACAAGCCCTCTTGTATTTTACCCAGCTCGCTTCAAGAGTCATACATGGTTTCATGCAAAACTAACGTATGAATGAAACAAGCGAATGAACTAACAATCAATAAAGCAAAGCAAGAGCAGAAGAAAAAAATGAAAGTGAAGCAAGTAAAAAATAAGCAAGCAAACAAACAAGTAAACAAAGCATGTAAGAAAACAAGCATGCAAGCAAACAACTTAAAGCAAACACTACTCCTACTCCTACACTAACGGTACATGGGCATGATCACGTGAAGTGATACTTCCAATGCAGCCACCGTCGCATTGGTACACCCATGTTGGTGAAGGCTTGGTTCGCGAGTAGTTACCTAGTTGTGTGAACCAACAAGAAAGAAAGATATAACAATGCATACAACCACACTTCGTGATTCAAAGTGCCCACGGGACATAAGTGAGTGCATGTGCATGACGGGTAGTCCACGGACTTATCATGGTGTTGTGTGACACTATGTGACATAAGTGAGTGCATGTGCATGACGGGAAGTCTACGAACTTATCGTGGTGTTGTGTGATACTACATGCAACTTTGAAGCATAAGCACACCCTTGACTATGACATTCAAGAAAACAAAAGAAACAAAGATAACTTGCATCACGCACGAGTTCTTGCAATGTAAGACTCCTCCAATGCATGAGTAATTGGATCGTGTAGTTTGAGTGTAGGAAATAAAATCTGAGTGTTGGATTGATCTTGAGTGCATACATATGAGTGATGAGGAGGGTTGAGTGTTTGAACAATTTCTTGATCGGAAGCGAAACCAACCTCAAGACAACAAGGGCCTAGCATAACCATTAGCCCAGGCTGAAGTGCCTCAATGGTTTGTGGGGTTTTGACTTCGTTGATAGATGGATCTTCATAGACCAGTGGCTTAGACGGATTAATAATGAGTGAATCAACATCGTGATTAGATGATGAGGTGAAGAGATAACGACAACCAAGATCAGAAAATTTAGGATGTTGGTCGGCATCCTCATGGTTGGATTAATCACACAGAGGGGTAGATGAAAAGTGAACAAACTCAACCTCTGTGTTTCTAGAAAATATAGATGTAAGATCAAGTGGATTTTCAATGAGTAACTTATCCTCTCCATTGTCAAATGATGTACTAACATCTGGTGAGTCCTGTGGGTGATCAAAAATTGGTGCATCTTTGGATGAAGATACACATGCAAGTCATGGATGGTGGGTTCACCAAAGAGGTTACGAAAGAATAGTGGGGACTCAAATAGAAGGGAGTCATCCTTCGTCGAGTGTTTATGCTCAAGCTCCCACTCATACTCTTTATGAATGATAATGCATGTTGGTTGTGCAACACTGAGTCTGTTAGTGGGTTGTTCCTTGTTCACAAAAAGTGGAGAGTCTGGAATGGATGAACACAAGACAACAGCATCTGGAGGAACACCTGAGTGCGAAGACGGAGTTTGAAGAAAAGAATGCATATGAGAACTCGAAGGACTCACAACCAAATCTGTGCAAAAATAGAGTGGAATGATGTTGGGAGAGTGTGAAGGATGAACAGGTGTGTGAGCATGATCCTTAACATCACTGGGCAGTGGTGGAGCTGCTGAATGAGAGGGAGGTGGATAGTCAGTTGAGACAATACCCGCTCCCACATGAGATTGCGCAGTTCCATCAATGAAGAATTTTGAGAGAGGCTTGTTATCAAGATTCCTATTGGGACGATAGATTTCTTAAGGAAATACTTGAACCAATCCCAAAGATAAGAAAATTTCATCTATCTCTTTAGAGCTTGAACTGAAAGCCAAGGAAGCACTGCCAAAAATCAATAACGGATTCATCTAGAGCCTTCCTTTGCTGTAACAGTTTCCACTCAAGATAATCTGGATCAAAATGATAGAACATGTCTTCAATGAGATCACAAAAGTGCTCAAATGAGTGCACAGTGTCAGCTAGTGGGCTGATCACCCAACGAAATGGATATTCGCAAAGTGTGTCTGTAAGCAGCAAATTGGCTTGTTCGTAAGAAAACTCATCTTCCTCGTAAATAATGAAAAGAAAGTTATATAAGTGCTCAGACCACACTACTTCACCTTCACCATCATACGTGTGAGTGGACAAGAGATCGAAAAGCTTCCCTAAGATGGAGACATCTTCATGATTCGAAAAACACCTCGGGGGAAGAAGAGTGCAAGACTCCATGAAATATATGCAAAGTTTCAAAACTGGATGAGAGGACACAACTTGTCATTAGGCCCTCCTTCTAGCACCATAAATGTTGATGGTGTTGGACCTGCCAACATGGCAAGGGGATCTTCCCAGTAAGAAGTCCCAATTAGACCTCGGACCATTCGGTGTAGGAGTCCCAATAATGGGTCGCAAGGTAATGCCTTGAATGCGATGTCACATAGAGGCAAGTAAGATAACTCTGTTAGTAGCAAGGGTGTGACTAATGCAGAGATTCAAGGAATGTGTATGAGAGGTTCCAACACTTCGAAGGGAGAGGAAGGTGAAGGTGAGTTCCAGGTTGAAAGGGATCAATCCCAACTCAGCTAGGAACACACCACACAAAGGACATGCATAGCTTCTAGTGGAGTAATCCACTCACATGCGGCATTCACAACATACAAGGTAAGATAACATGAACAACACTCATAGATCAGTCTGAGATGAGTGTGATAGTTTAGATAGAAAGTTTCATGAGAAAGGTTTCTCTGATGTCCGATAGAGCAGTCGACATAGACGGTGATAGCATTAACAACATATGCAACACATTAACAACAAGATTCATCTAATTTCATGTGACTCAGTTCATACACAAGTACTTTAGTTAAACAACACATATCATTAAAGCAACTGGAGTAGTCCAACTACAATAACAACATATGCATGAAAATGTGATGGCTCTTATTATATAAATAAGTGTAAGTCACAATCATAAAATATATACATGTAAACGTGCTAGCCCCAACAATGGAACGTTACATCCACATCTCCTTTCTCCTCCAAAGAGATGTACTAGCTCTGTGCAATGGAGAAGCCAAGGCGCATTACCGTATTGTCCAAGCCTTCTTCAAAATAGTCTTAGTAGAAGCTTGGCTGACCAAAAGCATATACAATGAGTCATGAGGGACTATTTATATCAAAGTATGGGGTGACCCTTGACATTCCCCTTCGTGATAGTTCAAATACCCTCATAACTCTTCACCTACTCTATGACTGTTACATCCAACCATTGACACTTGACTTACACTTGACATGACTCAATATGACAATGCACAAGTACTCAAGTGAGACAACATGGTTTGAGAAAGCCTTGCAAGACATCACTGACACTCGGTCCGCTGTGATGAGACCAACTCTTTGACATGCTTGTGATGGTGAAGGTGGTGAGTTGATGCCAAGCTTGGTTGTTCATGATGGTGTGCAGGCACCTCATGTTGACATCTTGCTGAAGCGAACTCTTGCCTCCGTTACAACCGGTATATTGGTTCAACCCCTTCATCCAACTCGTTTGCTAACGTGTGCATGGTCTTCTTGGGTACAGTTGAACATGAAACACATTGATGCATATTGTCTGTGTTGATCTTGAAGTGTGTGCTGGTGGTCATGTGCATCAACTTGCCGAAGTACATGTTTAGCCCCAGTTGTGTTAGAAAATTATATATTACAAAGCAATGGAACACATAGAATATTGCAGAAATATAAAAACAGAAAATGCATAAAACTAAAGAGACACAGATATACGTGGTTCACCCAGTTTGGGCTATGTCCACCCCGAATAGCCAATCCTTCCTTTCTATTATCCAGCAAAATGAAGAGACACAACCTATAGCAGATCCGCTGTAATATCCTCTGTTTTCTCTCACAGTCTCACCTCTTTGTTTCTTGCTCGGAGAATACACATCTATTACATAGCCTCAATACAATGCCCTCATACAAAGAGAGGGTTTTCCTTCTAAGGAAAAAAACCCTAAACTACACATAAGTTCTACCATCAGATCATCCGCCTAATGAACGACCCAAATTGACTAGAAATTACTATACTTTTACAAGGGAATTTTACATATATTTTTAGCTTTGGGGGCATTGCCCCTCGAAACCCCCGCCAAGGGGCTGTTGGCCCCCGGGCCCCCCAGCCAGGGGGGATCGGCCCCCCTGAACCCCCACGGGGGGGACAAGTCCCCCCGGCGTGGAGGGGTGTGCAAACTTCCTAGGGTATACATCCAGCTAAAACAAAGACCTCTAAATAATCATGCTCCACACTCAACAAGTTGGACTTGCTTCTTTTCTTCACCTTGGTGAGTACGTTGAATGGGTTGGATTGGATGTGCACGCTCAATGACATGCATGCTACTGAATCCCTTGCATGTGATCAACAACAATGCCCACCATGTCTGCTCTATGTCAGCTATTGGGATGGATCCTTAACTTGTATGGGCACAGTTTCCTCTGTGAGTGCATGTTGTGCCCACTATTTTTCCTATTCCTGTTGCAACTCATTCATCTGTCTATGTAGCTTCATGTTCTTCCTGAGTTGCTGCTTTATCATGTGCAACTCCTTCTTTGTTCCATCTTCTTCCTTCGCTCAATCTTCATGTCGCGCCATCACTTCATTGCCAGAGTCTCCAAAGTTTCTTCCATTATCAGTGGATCTACTTGATCTTGCAACTTTTTTTTTCCTCTATGTTGTCAACAACCTTCATCTATTGTTCATGATGTTGCTGCTTGATGTCCTTTTCTATGAATTGATGTCTTCGTGGGTAGCCAAGTCCATGGACACTTGATCAACTACATCCCCCAGTGTGATCTGAACGGTGTTTTCATATCTGCTCTCCTGGAAACCATTGTACCTATACTGCTGAGAGGCAGATGAACACCTGGGATATCTAAAGACATGGTAACACTCACGGCAAGAAATCTATCAGTCAAAAACCAAAATGAACATGAGAACTAACTTGCGACATACATGGGTGCATGATCATGAAGGTTGCGTAATTCCGGTCAGGAGATTGGGAGACCGACTGCCAAGACTGCATAAGGCACAGTCTGGGCTATTGGGAGACAAGCTAACTACTGGAACTGCGCAATGCATAGTCCAGTATGGCTGCTGACTTCTGGGATTTCTCAATGCACAAGTCTAGCTAGGAAGAACTGCTGGCATAGGAACATATTTGCTCAATTTCTTGGGCCAAGCAGCCACTGTCCTCCAGAAATGCGCAAAACATTCCAAGAGGCCAGTGCTGGGAAGGAATGCAAATCTGGAGAAGAAGGTGAGCCTTCCTTCCTCAAATTGCACAATGCAACCTTGGTGAAGGCAGAGTCCAGGCCAAGGTTGGCTTGACTCACCAGCAGGCAACTAAAAGCAACTAAGACAATAAATGCATGTCAACACTAAGTGATAGTAGAAGTGATTGACAGTGCATGCAAAACATGAATGACATATTCATCAAATAGATCAAAATGCATGTGGGTGGGGTAGTCTACCGGTTGGGTGAACATCCGTGCAAAACAATTTCATGCATGCGACAACAGTGAGATAGTAATGAAAACTAAAACAAAGCTAGGACAAGCTAGAATATATGTAAATGACAACAAGTGTTCAAAGAAATCAAGAAAATAGTACTCCCACAAGCAAAAACACAAAAGGTGACATAAATGCAACACAAGGCATGGGAAATGGGCTTACCCTAAAACATCTGAGCTGAATGTGTCGACTGCTCCTAGATGTGATGTGGGATGTCAAAGCTGCAAGGTTGATGTGAGTAATGAGCTCTGCAGCATCCAGTTGATGATTTTTGACAACATCGAGGTTGTGACGCACATGCTACAAGTCTAGGGGAGGCGACACTTGGTGGTAAGTTTCGGAATTCCTCCTTGCATGTAACCTCCAAATTATAAACATAGATCCCTAAAATAAGGGAATGCCTTTGCATGATGCCTTGGGAGAAGCAGCCCCTACATGCAAGTATGTTTTTCTTAGTCCTGTTGGGAACCGATCAACTAAGCTCCACATGCAAGAGACTTCTCAACTGCTGGAGAAAAATGCGCATTTCTGGCTGGGAGTTGGGCTGGCTGCCCAAGAGATTTGTGCAATTTCTAGGCAGAGCAGCTGAATGCTGCCCAGATTTGCACAAATTCTGGGCTGAATAGCCTACTTCCGGGAAAAGTTGCGCAAATCCTGCTGGGAGGATTGTGCAATATTGGAGCCCAATAAGTTGTCAGAGAGGATTGTGCAATTCCTGGAGGGAAGGCTGGTTTCCCTCCAGAAATGCACAATTTTCAAGGGGAAGTTTCTCAGCCTGCAGCGGGACCAAGTCCGGGTGAACAACCTATCAGTGGAATGGATCAAGTTGTGGCCGATAGCCTACCTTTGTGCAAGAAAGACACTGAAGCTTGTGGACTTGACGAAGCAAGGCAAGTTGCTGTGAAGGTTAGAAGCGAGGCCCCAAAATGAGGCTAGGGAAAAATTTTGGAGGGTGGTTGTAGCCACTATTGGCATTATTATGCATGTGTTGTACTTGATGGCAACCCACTTGTAACATAAAAACTCACTTGTACATGGTAACTGGATGAATCTACAGAAGAGATATCAGATGTGACAGAATGCATGACAGTAGTATTTATAGATGTGATGAAATGCAGGGCAGCTTCAAGGAATCAATTCAAAAGACAACTCTCTCAGATGAAAGATCATAGTATAGCAGGTAAACCACAAGAATGAAGAAACAAAGGTATACGCAGGTTGACTATATATCGAGTCACGTATAGACATAGGTCGCATATACACGCAGGTTCACTATATACCAAGTTGCGTATAAAAAATGTTATATGCAGGTTCACTATATACCAAGTCGCGTATACATGCAGGTTCACATTATACAAAGGCACATATAATGTACACATGCACTTTCACAAAAGGAAAGGCACGTACATGTCAGAAACTAAGTTTTGGTCTGTGGTATTTGGACCATGGTATTTTGGCATTGGTCCATGGTATTTGGTCCAAGGTATTGACCCCAGGTATTGGGTCCAAGGTATTGGTCCTACGTGGTTTTGGACCATGGTATTGAGAAAGGCCTAAGACTATAAAAGGAGGAGAATATCATTAGGCCATGATGCAAGTCTCGAATATCTATTGAAGTGTGAGATCGAGTATGTAGGTTATGGGTTTATGATGCTTTGCTTGATCTGAGCCAAGGAGGAACCTCAGCATTTGATGGAGGACAAGATCTAATGATGGATTGGGATCTTATGGCTTGGAATGAATCATCTCTATATGGTTTGGTCATGCTTTTTCTAGATCTGTATACTGATTCTTGTGATGTTCTGTAAATATTATGATCTGGGGATAACTGAAATCTGGAATAGCTACAAAATTATGAATGAATATTTACAAATGTATATGTAGGTTGAATTTGATCAAAGCGTGTATACACGCAGGTTAGACACATCTATGTAGCATATACCATATGAACTATGATGTTTGGAGTTGTAGGTGGTTTTGGTTGTTGATGCAAAGTTCTGAGTTCTGGTGACTATTTACTGGTGATAGTATTCTGCATATTCAGACTGGTTGATTATGATTAGCTTCAATGTTGATGATGAGATCTAATAATGGATCAAGATCATAATGACTTATCTTTATGTGATCTGATGGACTAGATTTGGTTGCTAACACACGTATTATCCTTTTCTATATAATTATTTGGGTATGTCTGAAGTTGGGAAGTGCAGCGAAGTTACAAGTAAGTATTTGATGACATATACACTGGTTTGCTTTGGTGAAGTTGTGTATACATGCCAGATCAGCTCTTCCAAGTAGTGTATGCACTCTGATGCATGGCTTTTGATAATACAGTTGGCTCTGAATATTGTTGCAGAGTTTTGGGTTCTGCTCTGTGTTTTGGTGACTGTGTTTTCATGATAGGGTTTTAGTGATTAAGTTGTTGGGTGATTCAAAGAGTAATGATTGAGTATTCAATGAATGGGTAATGCAATAGTTGTATTATAGTGGTGATTTATTTTGAGCTTCAATGTTGTTGATGGGTCTAGTATGAAAATTGGATGAAATGTGGCCTTCAGATTATGGTGTTGTGTTCCAAGAGTATCCAGTCTAAAGATTTATGAAACGTGGTACCTGGAGGAAGAAATAAGGTCAGAGCCTTCTGTAGGTTGGCACCTACGTACTAGTAAATATATCGACTAGTGCAAGAGCTAGGGGGTTGTAGCTCCCTTCCGGTAGAAGCTGGAGAACGAAAGAAGGTTGTAGCCTTCTTCAGGTAGAAGCCTGTGTACTGGTATGAGTCTGCACCAGTACATTGTTGTAAACAGATTTTCTCATTATTAAAAGAAGACAGAGACAACAGTAGCAGGTGGTTTTTACCCACATTGGGTTTCCACCTTACATCTTGGTGTTCATGTGTGATGGTTCTTTCTGTTATTAACTAGACATGGTTACTATTTAATGTTTAAAAAAGCACTGATACTTAGATTAAAGATCAACATATGATGAATTAACAGAATCATTAGTTTGTTGGATATATGCTTGTTTCCTTAAACACAGTTGCGTACACATGTGGGTTACCTTCATTGAAGTAGCGTAAATGAAATTGAGTAAGAAAAGAAAAGGATTATTGACTTGACTAATACTAATTCACCCCCCCCCCTCTCAGTATTATTTCCAACAATTGGTATCAGAGCAGGGCCTTTGGTAGAAGCTTGATTGCTTGAAGGAGATCCGAAGAACAATGGGAAAGAAGCTAAAGAAGAAAGCGCCTAAGAAGAAGAAGACATCTCAGAGGAACTATGACAGTGGGAGAATCGATTGGGGAATATGTGAAAGCAACACTTCAGATTCAGAATCACCTCAGAATGAAGATGAAAAAGAAAAATAACTATCAAGTATGAATTTGTTATCCTCTGGTGATACATTTCTCCATCCATTTGAAGATGATGAAAGTGATAGTGAAACAACTAAATTTTCTCTTATGGGTGAGGAAAAAAGATATCAAATAGAGGTAGAATTTAAAAGGTTTATAGACAAAATTAGAGATCAACAAGATCTATTGGACAAAAGGGAATGTGCCTCCAAAGAAGAAGCTACCAAACTAAAAGCTCAACTAGAGGAAGAAAACAAGGTAAGGAAGCAATTAAAGGAAAATGAGGATCAATGTCAAAAGCTAGAGGATGAAGTGACATCATTAAGAAATGAAGTAAATGAAAGGAGCACAACAATCAAGAAACTCAGAGATAGATCCAGTTACTATGAAAGTCTTGAAGCTAAGATCCTCTCATTAAAAGAAGATCTTGAAGAATCAAATAAACAGAATAAAGAACTACTCCAAGCTCTCGAAAAACAAGAAAATGAAGTTCTTGAATTAAGACATCAGTTGGAAGAAGGAAGAAAAGTTGAAGGAATCATGAAGAAGTAGTATCTTGAAAAGGAAGAGCAACATCAGGTTGAGGTAAATATTCTAAAAGATAAATTAGAAGAAAAGGATAAGCTCTTATGATTTCAAGATAGTACTAAGATCTCGGATGATATTCTTAGTAGTCAAAGGTCTCCTACCATCAAAACATGTCTTGGCTTTCATGAATTTGTTGAAGGTGAATCTAGTTCACAAAGTAAGACAAGGAACTCTAATGCGAAATCTGAAATGCTCAACAAGGAGATGAGAGGTCAATCCCATCAACAACCAAGGAAAGAAATTATTCAAAGAAAATAATTTACTCCTAACTATGGAAGTGATAGTTGGTTATTTCCTCAAATGAACAATGTTGAATTTTATGTATGTCATAATTTTGGACATGTTGTAGCCAGATGCAGAAGTAGAATGGTTCAAGACCATCACACAGAAAGATCATCACATTCTAGGTACTTTAAGGGATATTGTTTTGCTTGCAATATGTTTGGTCACAAAGCCATTGACTACTATAGAAGGAATATGAAACATATGAGATGTTATGCATGTAACAGGCTTGGACATATAGCTAAGGAATGCAAGAACAAAGTACGGGCACCATATCGAAAGGAGAAAACATCATCACACTTGAAGATATGGAAGAATAAGGAAGTACAGTCAGAAAGATGTGGCACAACACAATGTACAGACATTACAGACTCAGAGGGAGCTGAAAGTGTGAAATTTCAGTGTTCTAAATCTCATACACAAGTTTCATGAAGAGAAGTCGCATATATACGTGATTTAGACACTGCACAGTCACGTATATGTTAGTTTGAGGAAAAGCAATGGGAGAGACTCAGGAAAAAGGATCTGATATGATTCAGTCAATTATTTATGTTTGATGATGCTTACAATATGTTGATAATGTGTGGAAATATATTGATACTCATAAGATGTTGTTTTTGATCCTCACAAGTTAACTTGATGAATATCTGATTGTTGACGATGCCTTGATACTTCTTGTTGATATGTGCATGATCAGATCTGATAGTGAACAGATGGAAAAAGTTCAGGGGGAGAACATGCTATGCTTCTAATAAAGAATTGTTGGCATTATGTTTAGAAGTATTTGGTACCTAATCAATATTGATGATGTTTATATGGCTAAATGATACATCTTGCTATGTTATTGTTATGAGTTGCCCATGATAAAATCTCATATGATACTTGGGGGTCACATAGTTGGTTTTTCAGATCAGATTCATGGATGGTTGTGGATGATTCTTTGATGATGCATAAAGTCATATATATTGCTTACATGATGATCTTCATAAGGACAAGGAGAAGTACAAACCTTAAGTACACAACTTCATTATTTAATGATGAGCCACTCATTTCTTTCATGTTGCTGTCATCATGCCTTCTAAAGATCATATAGTACATTTATGATGCATGATTCCTATGGTTCTTGGTTCTCACATGATTGAGGATTGTTTTTGTTGATGATATCAAGAAATCTTGACAAATGAAAATAATATCATGGCTTGATAGATACATATTGATATCTCTTTTATGGATATATAGTATGATGGATACATGGATGATTACTTAAGTTGCATATTGTTGGTTGGCCAAGAGAATGGTGTTATTGTAGGTCGCATGGAGACATAGCTATTTGAAGACATGGATATTCGAAGACATGGCTTACTTAATCACTTTGAGTTCTTACCTTATGATTATATGTTGATACTCACATATGTTGATTATCATGGTTTATTCTTATCAGATGTGGGATGTTCCCTAGTGAAGATACATGGTTCATAAATTGAAGGCTCTTGTGGAAAGATCATATTGTTATTAATGACAATGTTATGATCATAGATGATGACTATGGTGTTTTTCACATATAGATAATATGATGTGAATGATTGGAGATATGACATATGTTGAGGTTATGATAAGTCTCTTTCTACTAAGGAAACGAAGCAAGTTGATCTTGATGAAATCAAGAGGATGAGTTGATATCTATATGCATAAATACTTTGTCACTGGTTGATGAGATTTACATCATCATATCTTGGGGACTAATGATGGACATATACAGGTTGCTAGTCTGGATGTTGTTGACAGATGCTACTGATGATAGTTGATGATAACTATCATAATCTTATTTTAGATATTTTGTCTCTATGTCATGTATATCATTCAATGTAAAGGTCATATCAAGACCCATGACGTAATATTTTATCTCTGCCTATTGTAGTCTTTTGATGAATCCCTCTTGTTCATATGATGTAATTTGTACCCCCACTATGCATGGGAACGATGATGTAATATTTTAGTCATGTATAAACAATTGGTATCTAGTATATCCCCACTTGGATGAGTCAAGTTTATCCCCACTTGTTTGGAAGAATGAATGTATGTATGAGTCATTGATGATAGGAAGGTCAAACTCACATAGTTGAGTTATAGAGTCATGTTATTTTCTTGAAAATATTTGCAGACTCTGCATGTGCTCAGGGGGAGCATGGATGATACAATACATCTTAGCATGAACAAAGGGGGAGTTCAATCAAAGAATTCAACATGTGCCTAGGCAGAGCATGATTAATATTTAGCTATTCAGATATGAAAGTCTCCTTCTCTTATGGGGAGAAGATATTGGTCCGCACTTTGCCCTTGATGTCAAAGGGGGAGAGTGACGTGGTGTTGTTGTTGCCATAAAGTCCAAAGGGGGAGATTGTTGGCATTATGATGCATGTGTTTTACTTGATGGCAACCCACTTGTAGCAGAACAACTCACTTGTACATGGTAACTGGATGGATCTACAGAAGAGATATCAGATGTGACAGAATGCATGACAGTAGTATTTATAGATGTGATGAAATGTAGGGTAGCTTCAAGGAATAAATTGAGAAGGCAACTCTCTCAGATGAAATATCACAGTATAGCAGGTAAATAGCAAGAATGAAGAAAGAAAGTTATACGCAAGTTCACTATATACCAAGTCACGTATACACGTAGTTTCACTATATACCAAGTCGCGTATACGAAATGTTACACGCAGGTTCACTATATACCAAGTCATGTATACATGCAGGTTCACTTTATACAAAGGCACGTATAATGTACACATGCACTTTCACAGAAGGAAAGGTGCGTACATGTTGAAAACTAAGTTTTAGTCCGTGGTATTTGGACCATGGTATTTGGGTATTGGTCCATAGTATTTGGTCCAAGGTATTGACCCCAGGTATTGGGTCCAAGGTATTGGTCCTACGTGGTTTTGGACCATGGTATTGAGAAAGGCCTAAGACTATAAAAGGAGGAGAAGATGATTAGGCCATGATGCAAGTCACGAATATCTGATGAAATGTGAGATCTAGTATGTAGGTTATGGGTTTATGATGCTTTGCTTGATCTGAGCCAAGGAGGAATCTCAGTGATTGATGGAGGACAAGATCTAATGATGGATCAGGATCTTATGGCTTGAAATGAATCATCTCTATATGGTTTGATCATGATTTTTCTATATCTGTATACTGATGCTTGTGATGTTTTGTAAATATTATGATCTGGGGATAACTGAAGTCTTGAATAGTTGCAAAATTATGAATGAATATTTACAGATGTATACGGAGGTTGAATTTGATAAAAGCGCATATACACGCAGGTTAGACACATCTAAGTAGTGTATACCATATGAACTATGATGTTTGAAGTTTTAGGTGGTTTTGGTTATTGATGCAAAGTTTTGAGTTCTGGTGATTGTTTACTGGGGACAGTATTCTGCATATTCAGACTGGTTGATTGTGATTAGCTTCAATTTTGGTGGATGAGATCTAATAATGGATCAGGATCATAATGACTTATCTTTATGTGATCTAATGGACTAGATCTAGTTGCTAACACATGTATTATCCTTTTGTATGTAATGATCCGGGTATGTCTGAAGTCGGGAAGTGCAATGAAGTTAGAAGTAAGTATTTGATGACATATACGCTGGTTTGTTTTGGTGAAGTTGCGTATACACGTCGGTTCGGATCTTCCAAGTAGCGTATGCACTCTAATGCATGGTTTTTTATGATACAGTTGGCTCTGAATATTGTTGCAGAGTTATGGGTTCTGCTATGTGTTCTGGTGACTGTGTTTCATGACAGGGTTTCAGTGATTAAGTTGTTGGGTGATCCAGAGAGTAATGATTGAGTATTCAATGAATGGGTAATGCAATAGTTGTATTACAGTGGTGATTGATTTTGAGCTTCAATGTTGTTGATGGGTCTAGTATGAAAATTGATTGAAACGTGGCCTTTCGATTATGGTGTTGTGTTCCAAGAGTATCCAGTTTGAAAATTTATGAAACGTGGTACATGGAGGAAGGAAGAAGGTCAGAGCCTCCTGTAGGTCGGAACCTACGTACTAGTAAATATATCGGTTAGTACAAGATCTAGGGGTGGTAGCTCCCTTCCAGTAGAAGCTGGAGAACGAAAGAAGGTTGTAGCCTTCTACAGGTAGAAGCTTGCATACTAGTATGAATTTGCACCAGTACATTGTTGTAAATATATTTGTTGAGATTGCAACAAGATGATGGAGCTTAGTGAAAAGAGTTGCCTTCACTAAGTGGGCCCGCAGGCTATTTTTGGCGCAAGTCTATTTTTAGACTATGTCTATTTTTAGACATA
>APFE031340911.1:0-32425 GCA_000404065.3 Pinus taeda
CTGAACTGTCCATGCACTGAGTTAACTGATGTATTCTTTAGTTGCATTATGAGTTAATAATTAGTGAATTAATTAATAACTAATTCACACAACTCATCACTTAGTCTATTGGTCAGTTAAACTAAATACAACTAGTTCAACTAAATCAAACTGAACACAACTCCATTAACTACTCATCTAACTCCACAGAACTCAACCACTTGAGTTCTAATTGAAGTCCTTCATGCAATAACTTATTCAACCCATAGGTAACCACGTGATTCCGTTAGGCAGTTGCATGTGCCACATCTGTAGCTCCAACTGAAGTGCTCCAAGAGAATAATATAAAGTTTAGTCCAAATATTACTAAGGGCTAATAATATTTGACTGTTTCTATTTTTACCTGACAGTCTAAAAATAGACTTTGATCACACCGTTGTGATCCAAAAAATAGAAGCCATCTATTTTTCCCAACATGAACAATCATCCATAAACATCCTGCAACTCATAGACCATGATCCATATGTCTAAAAATAGACTTTGCGCTAAAACGTGTCTGCTGGACCACTTAGTGAAGGCGACTCCTTTCCACTAAGCTCCATCATATTGTTGCATTTTCAACAGAAACAATGGTGGGGGTCCAAGTGGACTTGGCATGTCACCACCAAGATCCACCTGGATCATTCCTTCCCCCTTAGGAAGCAATGGTCCCCATTGCGTTGAGTTCCTCCGTGAGATGAGGAAACTTTTGCTGAAATTGGTCCCTGGTGAGCCACTTGCCTTGGTGAAGGAGTTGGCTTGCTTTGACAACTCGATACAGTTGGATATTCTGTTGGTGAGTGTTCTTGATCTGTGTGTCCATGATACGATCAGTTGCAGCTTGTTCCATGCAATATGGATTTAATTCTGTGGGTGTGAGCTGTTTTGCAATGTCGGATGTTCTAGCAATGGTGGAAAGTAGGTCGAAGGTGATTCCACATTGAACACTGGGTATAGGCCAAGGAAATGGAGAATGTTGAGCTCAAATGCATTATTTCCCACAACCTTAAGTAATGGTGTAAAGGACCATATCAGAGTGATATCAGTTTTCGATAGGCTCCAGTTAAGGTGTTCCTTTTGCAAATGCAACCAAACTTTGTCGCCCACCTGAAACTTGTGTGGCACCCGATGTTGATCATGTCGCTGCTTGTACTTGGCATTTGATTTCTTCAGAATGTCATGGACCTGCTGGCAAATATGTTGGATGTGCTCAATGAAGCTGGTTGCCTTCTCTATTTCAGACTACACATGAGCCGAATCTATGTGAGTAGCTGCAAGTGGCATGGCCACATCAATGGGGCATAGTGGCTAGAATCCAAAGCCCACCTGAAAAGGGTTGTGGCCAGTCGAGCAGTGAAGAGCTCGGTTGTAACTATGCTGAACATAGGGGGGGATCTCGTCCCATGTGCATGGATTCTTTGAGTCGTACATGTGCAGAATGTGCACAATCATGCTATTGACAACCTCTATCTGGCCATTAGTTTGAGGATGGAAGGCTGTGGACTTAGTGAGTTTGGTGTATAGCATTGACTAGAGACTAGACCAAAATGTACTGAGGAACCGACTGTCCCGATCTGAGATGATAGACTGTGGGATCCCAAAGTGCACCCACACTCGTTCAAAGAAGAGTTTAGCAATGGATTCTGCTGTGATATTCTTCTTGCATGCCACCATAATGGCCATCTTTGAGAACTTGTCGAAGACCACAAAAACACATTCATTTCCATGCTTAGTGGAAGGAAGGCCTGACATGTAATCCATGGAGATGGATTCCCAAGGTCGACTAGGGGTAGTCAGTGGGGTATAGAGGCCTTGCTTCTTGATGGTCAGTTTGGCAATGGCACAGGCAGTACATGCTCCGATGTACTTCCCAACATCATGTCGAAGATTCGGCCAATAGAAATACATTTTCAGTATTGCCACTGTTTTCTCGACCCCGAAATGCCCAGCAGCCCGACTGTAGTGTGCTTCCCAAATCATCTTGGCACGCTCGCTTGAAGGAACATAAAGGTGACCCAGGTGGCATAACAGGGCATCCTAGAGGTGAAAATCTGGAACATGCCCACTCCAAGAGTGTCTGGTATGTGTGGCCGTATTCTGGGTCACTTTTGTAGAGAAGTGGCCAATCAGAAGTCTCGTGCCCACAAGAGTTGAGTAAGGTGGTTAACGCCATGATCGGTGGTTGACTGAGCTAATCTACAAAATTATTGGTGTTTCCCTTCTTATACTTGATATTCAAGTGGAATTGTTGCAGGTATGTAGACCACTTCTGATGGCGATCATTCTGCAATTTCCCTTGGGTCTGTATGAACTGTAGGGGTCGGTGGTCTATGTGGATGACTATTTCCTTCCCCAAAATGTAATGCTTCCATTGTCAGTAGGCCTGTACAATGGAATACATCTCTTTATCATAAGTGCGATACTTATAGACTGTGTTTGAAAGTGTTTCACTATGATATGCCACTGAATTCCCATGTTGAGTAAGGACTGCCCCAATAGCATAGTCAGAGGCATCTGTCTCGACCTCAAATGGTTGTTGTAAATCTGGTAACGCGAGCACTGGTGCCGTGCAGAGGTGATCTTTCAACCCTATGAATGCCTTCTATTGAGATTCAAACCAAAATAATTTTGCTTTCGTTCCTCCCTTGGTGACTTGACTCAAGGGCCAAGTGATATGAGAAAACCCCAACATGAACCTGCCGTAGAAGTTGGCAAGACCTAGAAAGCTGTGAAGCTCTGTCAGAGTGGTTAGAGATGGCCAACCCAGAATGACTTGGATCTTGGCTGGATCCACATGCACCCTCTGTTCATCAATAATGTATCCCAGATACTGAACCTAGGTCATGCCAAAAGTGCATTTCTCCAAATTGGCACATAGCTTGTGTTGCTGCAGTGTTTGGAGAACTTGTTGGATGTGGTGGAGGTGCTCTTCCCAACTCTAGCTGAAGATCAAGATGTCATCCAAGTATACCACTACAAATGAGTTGGTGAATGGTCACAAGATGTCATCCATTAGCCTCATGAAGGTTGCAACAGTATTCGTCAATCTGAAATGCATAACCAACCATTCAAAAAGGCCCTCCTTGGTTTTGAAGGCGGTCTTCCACACATCGGAGGGTTCAATTGGTACTTGGTGATATCCTGACTTCAAATTGATCTTGCTGAAATATTTTGCCCCCTTCAGTTCGTCTAGGAGGTCATCAATCTGTGGGATCGGGTACCTATTATGGACAGTGATCTTGCTAAACGCCCGATAGTCAATACAGAGTCTCCTGGTCCCATCCTTCTTCTATACCAACACGATCGAGCTCCCATAGGGTGATGAACTTGGACAGATGTGACCTTTCTGCAGCAGCTCCTGAATCTACCTTTTGATTTCATCGTTCTCCATAATGGAGCATTGATAGATTGGTCCATTGGGCAGCGGCGCCCCTGGGGTCAGATCGATGGAGTGATTGACTTGACAGTGCAGAGGAACCCCTGCGGGGGAGGTGAAGATGTCCTCGTACTCCCCCACGACCTTGTCCATCTGTAGTTGTCGTGCGGAGGGGTCCTGTCTGGAGGTCATGGCCACTATCTTCTTCTTTCCTTGAGGGTGTATCATCAGGAAAACAAATTCCCCAATTTAGGAAATGAGCTCACTGCATTGTTTTGCAGTAACCAAAGAGATGGTGGTAGGCGGTGCTACCTCCAGTATCCTGTACAACTTATTTCCCAAAGTAATAATAATAGCACGGGGCATTGATTCATACACAACGTGTCGCTTCCACAAATATTGTTGTCCTAATAATACATCACAAATTTCAAGGGGAGCAATTTCACACAATACCTCATTCATGAAGGGCTTGATGTTGTATGGAAGGCCACACTGTTGGCTCACGCGAAGATCCAGTCCTTGGTGAAGCCACCTGATGGTGTACGATTGTGGATGTGTTGTGGTCGGTAAGCCCAGCCGCTTCACGACCTCTACCGAAATGAGGTACGTCTGGCTTCTGTTGTCAACAATGAATTGTAGCAGGGATCCCTTTGCGCACATGAGGGAGTGGAAGAGATGCTTCTCCTCCTCTGGATCTTCGGGTTCCTCCTTCTAGATCTTCATGGTGGCAATGGTGGCGCTGGGCTCCGCATCGATAATCTGCTTCCCTTTTTCATTTCCCTTGTCGGGTTCTGACTCAGAGTCGGGACATGCATTTGATTCTGAAACCTTTAGCTCAGCCACCAATGACTGCTTGACCCGACACTCACTTGTGTTGTGAGTGGAGCTCTTATGGAACTCACACCATTTTCCCGTGTCCTTTTTTGGCTTTGTGGCATTGTTCTTTGCTTGCAGCTTTGGCGAGTTGTCTTGGGCTGTCCCACCTTGGCTTTGTCCTTTGTTCTGCGGTTTGGGGGCACCTTTCCCTTGCATCGGATTCGCAGATCCAAAGTCTCGCTTCTTCTATTTAAACTTCTGCTCGACCTTGATGACATATTGGTATGATGTGCCAAGCGATGAGATGTTCAGGAATTCTATTTCTTCTTGGATTTACTTGTGTAGGTGACTGCGATATTTGAGTATCAAATGCTCCTCTGAATCCTTGATACCCAACTTTGTGTGAAGGGTATGGAAAAGATTGGTAAACTCCGGCACGTCTTGGTTCCTTCCTTGCCGCAGCATGGTCCACCTTATGTATTGATCCTCATAGCTTCCGATAGGGTAGCACTGCTCCTTGATGACATCCCGGAATGAATTCCAAGTGGGTGCGGCTGAAAATAGTGAGCCGATATTTTCATCCTTCTGCTTGTAGTAGGTTTCCCACCAGTCCTTGACGTGGGGGGCTGCTTTGGGAAGAGTGAAAACAATCTTGTCGCGACTCGAAAATTCATGAACTGAAAAAATAACCCTCTCGTAGATTTAACCATTTATCTACAACATCTGCATCTATCTGACCCTCGAATATGGGGATTTCAAAATTAACTTGTACCTTAAAGGGCATGGCATTTCCAGAGTAGCTGCTGGAAGTGATGTGTCGCCTCTGGGTAGCTGCTGAAGGATATGGGCAAGGTTGTCCATCATCGCATTCCTTTGTCGCTCAAGGGCTTCTTCGAGCAAGATTTTGATAGGATCTCCTGCCCCCTCGTCTTTCTTTTCATCGTCGATGGGAGGCTATCAGGATTTGCGAGGCTGGTCTTGCAAAGGTTCGACCAATTCAAGCCCTAACTCCTTATATCCCGTCCTCGTTGGGGACATGCAAAGAAAAACAGAGAAAAAGCAGACCCCTCTGATACCACTGATCCGGATTTAAACAGGAAAGCAACAAATTACAGAGATAACCATAAACACAGAGATGCAACAGAAATAATACTTCATT
The DNA here is from genome assembly GCA_000404065.3 of Pinus taeda. Lineage (NCBI taxonomy): Eukaryota > Viridiplantae > Streptophyta > Pinopsida > Pinales > Pinaceae > Pinus > Pinus taeda. The sequence continues at coordinate 5,370 of APFE031340911.1, forward strand.
TCATTAATGTAAAATAGTGAAATATGCTTACAAACAACAATGGAAATAAACCAGGTGGCAGACGCGATCATGATGGAAGAGATAAGGTGGCAACTCAGCTCACCTCGCAACCTAATCACGCCGTAGGACGATGGTATAGTAGCATCCCGAGAAGAGGAGGCAGAGGAATCATGAGAAAAGAAAGGGCAAGGAACGATGGCGAGGAAAGGATAAGACGGAGGATAGGCAGCACCAGTGAGATAAATGCAAGCAAGGGAAGAAATGCATGTGATAAGAGGAGTGTGAGGGAGCTGAAGGAGGTTATCAGGTGGCAGACAATGCTTGTTTCTAGTCGCAGAGAGGAACAGACGGTAAAGATCATAAGGATTAGAAGGGCAGGAGGTGACGGGAATAAGACAGACAGGTAGACGCGGCAGGACAGAGCCATGCAAAGGGCACGGGTTGACATAGAACTTAGCCAACGAGAGGAAGAAATTCTAAGGGATTGGAAGGAAGAGAGACCCCGGGAGCTAATAAATCAAGGTGCATTAAAAAAGGTAGTGAGGGCCTGACCGAAATGCGTGAAAAGGAACAACAGGGGCAAGGAGTAGACTGGGACATATAAGGGAAGGAATTTGAGAGTGAGGATTTCAGAAGGAAGACGACTTTTGAGATCGGGCAGGGGAGTAAGCCAAACAACAGGGGCAGATAGCCTAGCTCAAGAATAGGAAGAGGTCGCAGGGGTAGAAGGGGTGCGAGACAAACCGATAACAGAGACTCCAAAGATGCGTCACCAACAAGACAGAGGAAGGGTCAGAAAACAATGAAATATCTAGTGTAGGAAGCCGAGAGAGCATACAACGAAGGAACCGATGCCGAGATACGCAGAATAATCTAGGAATTGGAGAACAGGGCCATGCAGGACGATTCAGAGCCAAAGATGGAGGATTGGGGCAACCTAATCCCTGATCCAGGAAATACAAGGGGTCGCCTGTCCCTGTACAAACAGGCCCTTCATGTTTACTGGGTGGTGAAGAGGTTATTAACTAAAGCAATGGAGCAAGTAGCAATGGAGATGGCTAAAATGGTTCAGGGGATTCCCAATTTGAGGAGATAGATGAAAAACCTTCAAATAACTTTGATGATGCAGGACAGTAAACTGGAAGAAATTCAACAACTTCTGCAGAAGATAGCAACAACGCATTGTGAGGAGGACATTAAGCCTGAGACCATGGTAGACTAGTCTTTCAGTTTATGTTTATGATTTCCGTAGTTAATGTTTTGAGAACCAATACTCTTTTGTTCTATTGTAGATGGAGTAGAAATCTAGCGAATCATATTAGCCTTTTGGATAGTGAAGTTTACCTGGCCTGGATGTATAGACTTAGTCTTTTTTGTTATTGGGTGGCATATAAGGACCTAAGGTGGCCAACAGACCCGGTTTCCCTTCAGGGCAGGTTGAGGCCACCAAATGTTTGTATAGTTTTAAATATGGATGAACAGAAAACAGAGACCTTTCATTAGCTGATAAAAAAAAAACAATGGAAATAAACCAGCTAGGGTGATGGTAGCTTATCTCTAAGAAGAGATGTGGCGGCTACATGCCTGTGAACTGTATTACAATGAGGCTCGAAGGCCTATTTATTGTTGAGAAACAATGGAAAACCCTAAACATCCAAAAACCTAACCCTAGAAGATGAAACGCCAAACTGTGGGCCCTGTTTGGGTAAATTGGTACATCAACTTCCTGGGGTCGTAACTTTGGCATACGATCTCTGTTTGATGCTTACAATATCTCGTTAGAAAGATCTATCCAAGAACTACAGTTTAGGGAATAACAACATCCATCCATGGACCCATGTTGCTCCTAGTTTTCCCAAAAAATGTCGTTTAGGGCCTCAAAACAGCTCCGAAAGTTCAGGACCTGAAAAACTGCTAAAAATAGTAAATTGTGCGACAATTAAGGAAACTTAAAAGCTGAAAGGAACAATGGTGTGGGTCCAAGTGGACTTCATGGGTGGCCACCAATATTCACCTGGATCACGTACTTTATTAGGAATGTTTCAACTCATGTTATAAAAGCATTTGATTGTACTTCTCTTTAATGAATATGTCTGCGCCATATGGCAAGTGCAATAGTTCAGGGTGGGTTGTTCTAAACCAAATTCATCCTATTTCCCCTTTTCCATTGCATATTCTTCAAAGGTTCTTGCAAACCCATCAATATACCTTAAGTGAGACCTCACCTACTTGCAAGTGTTGAAAATGTCAGTGTTTGACGAGGCTTTGTTGGCTTAAATATAAACCCTAGGTCACCCCTGCGCACTAAAAAATGGTTCCATTGTCAACACCAAAAGGTTTGTGTTAAAGAGGGGATGTGGAGGATGACCAGAGGATAAATAAAATGGTGGCTGGGCCATAGAAAACACAAGTTTGCGGTGGAACAGTTTAGGAATTTGTGTATCAATACAATAGAATGGCTATTGAGCTACATTTTTTTTTCATTAAATTTTCTTTGTTGAGTTCACTGTCATCCTCTGGAAGCGGCTAAAGAGACAAGTAGACCAATGAGGATTGTGGAATCTACTGGAGCCATACAACTGGATACCAGATCTACCATGAAGGGTGAACACAGTGAGTAATCCAGTATATCAAGTTGTTGATTTTTGGCTAGCTGTTGTTTTAGAAGCTTAAGTAGTTGAATTTGCAGTAGAATCTACCTAGTCTTTTAGCGTAGTACAAAGATATTTATTCTAGGGACCATGAAATCGGTATTTGAATTTTTTACCGACATGGATTAAAATGTTGCTTTGTGACAAAGGAGTGATGTCGCTTGAGTTTGATGCAATGAGCAACTAAATCTTTGTGTGATGCAGGGAACTAATTAGAGGATGGCCTAAGCTGAAGAAGGGACAAGGGATGCAAAAAGGAAAATAGATTTGTGTGCAGTAGATGAGTTGAAGGTTTAGAGGAAAAATGTGTGGAATGATGTTGAGAAAGAGACAAGTGATAGGAGATGTAGTCGATTCAGTTTTAGAAGAGGATTTGCAGCAGGGGCAGACATCTCGCAAGAGGTGTAAGGGTGTTATTGTTGTATCCAATATAAAAACATGTTGAAAGAAGTTGTCATTGATGTCAAAACCAAGCATAGAAGAATCCTAATTAATCTTACCCAAAGCATTGAAGAGAAGCACTTGGAAAAAACATTAATTTTGGAGAAAATTTTGGACATGTTGTGGCCTTGTCCACTCATCCATATGGATTTTGTGTCATACAAAGGGTGCTAGAGCATTGCAATGATGCAAAAAGATAGAGCATTATGATGGAATACATATTGCAATTGGTCTGTACTCTTGCATAAGAACATTTTGGGACTTATGTTGTGTAGCAAGTACTTGAGCATGGAAAACCACATGAACATTTTGTTGTAGCTAAGAAATTGGCAAGATAATTAGTTCAAATGAGCCAACAAAAGTTTGCTTCAAATGTAACACAGAAATGTTTAGTATTTGTAGGTCTCGTTGATGAGATTTTTTTTTATTTTATCAAATAGATACATGGCTTAGCAAGTGAGAATTAGCCCCTGCAAACAATGATGAAATATCAATTTGCCAATTATGTTGTACATAAAGGTTTAGATATTTGTCATGATCAACAATGTGAATTGCTTCTTTCCCAAATCAAAATGCTTTTGAATGCAATAAAAAAAATGCACTATGAAAAAACATTGTTGCTTGAATTGAGAAGCTTGTTGTAGTTGGAGAAAGGCGTATTAGAACTCAATGAGCATATCAGTCCTACAATTCTAGGATTCATATACATAAGGATCTATACAGATGGTGAGGTTGGTTATAAACCATTTCAATCATTTAAATTGAGTCACGGTTGCAGTCTAGTACCAGTGTCTTTAGATTATCTTAATGCTTCAAAAAAAAGGGGTACTTGTAAAACCAGTACATGTCAGCGCCAAAATGAAATATAATTATAATTGCAAGTTGGATCCAATTAAAATTACAAGTATGCTCTAATTAAAATTACAAGCCGACTCTAAAAAATGTGTCTAGACTTGTATAAATAGGCATTTGGGCTAGTCATTTCAAACACAACACGATTTCAAGTCTTCTGAAGCTGCAAAGGATTCTAAGGCGAAGTTTAGAAAAAAATTGGCAAAGTTTTCATCTAATGATTTTGTAGCGAATATTCCAACAAGGGTTCTAGTGAAAATCCTAGCTAGGTTTCTGGTCACCGTAGCAAAGGATCTAGGGTACTCTAACCAAGAGAAGTTTTCTAAGTTTTTTTAGCATAATTTTGGTGAAATTTTTGGCAAAGTTACTAGTCTTCAACTAGGGTTTCTTAGACGAAAGTGATAGATGATGTTGTTGTAATAACGAACCAGATAAGGAAGATAATATCCCATAAAAGATGATAGAAGGAAGATGATTCCTTGGTGATAGAACATGATGATCCAATAAAGGCAGAGGATGTCCTAGTGAAGGAAGAAGGAAACAAATGAAAGCTAATGATCGAGGGTCACAGGTTTTATCTCCTCTAGTTATCAAGGAAAAATATTTAATCTTGAAAATTGTATTGAAGTTTATTTTATGTATTGTTCAAGGATTCATTCTTGAAGGACATGTTGTAAGAGCTATTTTGAAGGTTTCAGTTTGAGAGGATCTACATTTACATTGTCATGGTGGTAGGGTGGTGCTAGGTAGGAGATTTTAGTCTCCTTCAATGTGTGTTAGAAGTGTGAGTTGGTGCTCACTAAGGAGTTGGAGCTTCCTTTCACTTGGCGGTGATAAACCAAGGAGTTGGTGCTTTTTTCAATTAATGTTGATAAATTTAAATGTATTCTTTAATAAATTAGGAAAAGCATTATGTGGTTTTCTCCCGCTTTGGGTTCCCACATACAAATCTCTAGGTATTATGTAGTTATGATTATGTGATTTGTTTTATATCTTGGGATGCATTTAAAAGTTTTTAAAGTTAAAATTGTCCACATTGATTCACCCCCCCTCTAGTATTGTTGAATATTCCAACTATTGGAATCAAATTTGATTCCTTCAAAAACAGTTTAATCGTTGGAAGGCAGATCGTAATAAAACTCATGGACAAGCAAGCGAAATGCTACAAATATAGTCTACCATTGTTTGATGGAAAAAATTATGCCTTTTGGAGCATACAGATGAGATTGTTCTTAGAGACATAAGGAGTTGATGTTTGGAAAGTTGTTATAGATGAATACATGTACCAACTTCTACTTTAACAAATCTAGTTGGAAAAAGACTCTATGAAAGTAATTCAAAGGCTATGTATGCCACTCTAGGAGGGTTGATAGGGTGATAATTTGTGAAGGTTAAGCATCGTGATTCGACAAAGGAAACCAGGAAAAGCTCAAGAATGTGTATGAAGGAGATGAAAATGTCAAAGGAGTGAAGCTTCAAACATGTACAGGACATTTGAACACCTGAAGATGAAGGAAGATGAAGAAATTGCAACTTACTTTCTCTGGGTTGATGAGTTTGTGGATACTATGAGATGATTGGGAGAGAAAATCACAAATATAGTCATCATTCAAAAGATACTAAGATATCTCCCAATGAGATTTGATTCTAAACTATCATCTTTGGAAGGGAGACAAGATCTAGCTACACTGAGCATGGATGAGTTACATGGAATTCTTACAACATATGAAATGAGGATATAAATCCATACATAAGGGAAGAAACTTTCGAGTCCTCTAAGAAGACAAGGAAGAACAAGAAAAAGTAAAAAAAGAAGCTCTAGTTGTAGTGATGATTCATAAGATGAAAAAGAAGCCAACTTTGTGAGAAAGTTGAAAAGAGGAACTGATAAGCATGGATGAGTTACATGGAATTCTTACAACATATGAAATGAGGATATAAATCCATACATAAGGGAAGAAACTTTCGAGTCCTCTAAGAAGACAAGGAAGAACAAGAAAAAGTAAAAAAGAAGCTCTAGTTGTAGTGATGATTCATAAGATGAAAAAGAAGCCAATTTTGTGAGAAAGTTGAAAAGAGGAACTGATAAATATAATGGTAAGATTCCTTTAAAATTCTTTGAATCTGATATAATTGGTCATTTTGCTTCCAAATGTCCTTTTGCGAAGGGGTTAGACAGTGATGAAGGACAAAGTTATAGGAAATAAAATAAATATCATAAAGGAAACGAAGGAAATAACAAGGGAAAATTCTTCAAGAAAAAAAGTCTCCATTCAAGAGAAAATAACAGCTCATCTAATGAAGATTATAAGAGTGACTAAAATTCCAAATAGAAAGCTCTTCGTGGCATTATAATATCAAAATGAAATTCCTGAAAACCATGAAGGTAACTATGAAGAAGGAGAAGTGGATCTTGAGGTAGAATTGCTTAGTGCCTTAGGTGTCTTAGAAGAACAAGGAATAAAAATATCATACTTAAGGAAGAGGTGAATAAACTAAAAGAATGTTTACAAAGTCCCAATAGGAACTCTGAAGAAACCATGCAAACTATCATAAATATGAAAGTACAATTAGAAGGAGTCAAAGTGATTTAAAAAATACTCATGAAACAATTGGAAGAGAAGGAGAGAATAATTAGAAGTTGAGATAGTCTCCTTGAAGAAGGAAATATAGAAGAAGGATATCCAATAAAACATTGATAATAGCACCAAAATACTAAACAAAACCATCAACAACTAGAAATGATTCAATGACAGGTCTGTACTAGGATATAAACAAAATAACACTGATAAAGGTTCAGGTTTTGTGATGAGGAAATGGAGCAAAGTAATGAAGCTACATTGACGCACTCAAGGGTCCCATTAAGGAGGAAGATTGCAATCCACTAAAGGAGGAAGTACAACAACCAATAATGAAGAAGATCACGGCTTCAGAAGGACAACGCCATCGAGAAGATCACCTATAATCAGGTACTAGAATGTTTTCCTTGGCTTGTGTTATTCTTGTATTCATTTTGGGCATAAGGCTATAAATTGTAGAGCCCATGCAAGGGGTTAAACTTCAATAAATAACTATGAAAATCCCAAGAACTAATATGAAGGTAGTTATAGTAGAAAATATCGTGAGGTTTTCAGTAGAAATTATAATAGTTTTGGCACTCTTAGTTATGAAACTGAATGTTACAAATGCAACAATTCTGGACACATAGTGTGACAAGTTTTTGTCGATGCGACAACACCCTCCAAAATTTTACCTACACTTGAATTTTGGAGCCTGCTATGGATCTTTCGATAGTCGTTATGTGGTCACTTCTTGATCAGTCGAAGTCACTTGCTCACACATGCTTAGTTCACAAGAAGTTCATGAGCGCATTATTTTACGCAAGCTTCAACAAGCATAGCACAGTCCATCAAGAGAATGACTGTGCAATGTTCAACCCATGTCAATTGTCAGTTCACAATGTCATTGATAGTCACTAACTTTTGGTTGCATTTGTACTTCTATTTTGGTGAGTTTTTCACACTGTTGGTTTTGTGCACCTTCATAACTCCAAATACCGGATTAATTATAGTTTCTCGGTGATGTTCCATACCACTCCATGAAATCCTTTAATTGCCCAAACGAGTTCTCATAAAAGGTATAATGAACATACCTTGTCTCCACATTGGATCAAGAACAGGATCCGATGGGATAAAAAACTGCTAATCGTACAGAGTCATTGAACCAGCCCAACTAGCAACTAGAGTTGTATGCAATTATATGTACAGAAATTAACCGTCCAGGATCATTCAATACGACGGTATGAACGTGATACCAAGGCAAACCCATGCAAACACCCCTTTATCGGAAAAAGTAGACACTATGTAACTTTCTCACATTGGATTGAGAAAGAGATCATGTTATCGCGGACTAGACCTCGGACATCTCCGAAAGTGAACATCTATTCACTTAGACATTGCTAATGATGGAACAGGTTTGAAACCATTTAGTGTCATTTTCATGTTATCTTCTCTCTTGCATGTATCACTTTCATTGTCGTTCATGTATCTCAAGTGTTGTTCGCACTTTTCTCTTCATATAGTAAATGTCATCTTTTAGCATGTGTAGTGTTGCACAATGCACGAAAGATAGTTTTGGTGGTTTCAAGGGGTAACCTTTGTGTAAATGAGTTGGTCTTACCATGTAAAAATGTATCGCACTCATTCCCAAAGTTTCAAGCATTGTCGCACAAGTGTCGTCATTGTCGTCGCAAAGTGTGCCTTTAGTGTCGCACTTAGGGAAAGTCATCGCAATGTCGTCACATTGAGGGAAGTATGTTGTTCATGTATTATGAGTGATCAGCGTTGTGTCTTCAATAGTTCTAAGTGTGTGATCATGCTCAAGTTTTTTCCTTTTTCACTTTGGTCTCACTGATTCCACACTTAGCTTCATCCAGAAAATCACATTGCGGGGCAACTTGACCTCACTCAGCCTTCCTGAACTGTACATTGTGTAGTCTTAAACCTCAGGCCCTAACCTTGCCTCTTGGAACTACACATTGCACAGTCACAGTTCCCATATTTAACCCTTGAGCTCCAAAATTGCATAATTTTTGTGTTCGAGTAAGCCTTAACTGCGCAATTTCAAGCTTGAAGTTTCCAGCCTAACACCTTGAGCTGCACAATCCATTAGAATGTCCTCCCTCCAGAATTACACATTGAGAAACTTCAAGCCTTAAGCCTCAAGCCTGAGCCCTTAAACCCCTCAACTACGTAATCTCCTAGCTTGTTCTCCTTTTAGAACTGAGTAGTAACTCAGTGCTCAAGCCCTCAGCCTACCTCCTTGAGTTCCCTAAATGCACAAGTGATGAGCCTAGCCCAGCCTGAACTACACATTATGCAATCTCAAGGCTCAGTCTAGGACCTTGGCTTCCTGAGTCCCTCAATTGTGTAGTTCCTTAAACCTGTCTTTCCAGAAATGCGCATTGGGCAACCTTAAGCCTCAAGCCTCGAATTTGAGCTCTTGAGCCCCTCAACTGCGCAATCCCTTGACCCTAGCCTCCAGAACTGCACGTTGCATAACCTCAAGCCTCAAGCCTCGACATTGAGCTCTTGAGCCCCTCAACTACACAATCCCTTGACCCTGGCCTCTAAAACTATGCATTGTGTAGTCTGAAGCCTCAGTCTCGGACCTTGGCCTCTTGAACCATGTAATCCTTGAGTCATTCACTTAACCAGTCACCTATTCCAGCCCTAACAAGTGATTTCATGAAGCATCTTAGACTAGGGGTTTAGCGGACTCATGTCATCTTGTCATTGGTGGATTGAAGTTGTAGGTATTCTATTATGTCATGACAAGATGATGATGAAGGAGATGGAGAAGGAGACCATGCTAGAAGACACCTAAGGAGCTGAGGAGACTTATGATCACCAGGCAAGAAGAGAAAGGAACACTAGATTATAACAGACAATGGAATATCAAGACCACTTTGAAGACTCCTTATCTTCGAGTCATAAGGAGGAACAAGAATAAGAACATGCATCATCTTTTCAAGGCAAGAACACAAAGTGAGTTAACAATGCCATGCCATCAATGTCATGTCATTTTGTGTCATGAGCCATCATGTGCCATACCATTTGTGGATTATGTAATTCTATATTGGAAAATGTAATGTAAAGTGGAAGTCCAAGAGTCATCTATGTAATGTGAAAAGTCATGTAGGAAGTCCAAAAGTCATGAGAAGTCAAAAAATCATGAGGGTAGTCCAAGAGTCATAAGGGAGGTGAAGGATCACCTGATTTGTTATATATACACCCTCATTGTTGATGCAAAAGACTTTTCACCTTTTCTTCTCCCACAAGGCATCAAAGAGACAAAGTCAATACTTGTGGGGAGCAAGTCGTGGTTCCAACGCTCCACTATTGGAGCTAGTGATGTTCATTGTATTCATGCATCTTAGGACTTTTACTTAATACTTGAAGCTTGATGGCCAACACGTTTTCATGCATGGATTGTGAATATTTGTAAGATTGTTCTATGAATGTTTATGATTTATTTTTTCTTTCACATGTACTAAAGTAGTTGAACTATTTTAGTTATTTTAGTGCTTATTTAATTGAAAATGTGTTGTAATGGTTGTAACAATCGTTGCATCTATGTGGACTATTCTGCTTGATGTTAGGAAATTCTCTTTTCACTTGTGTGTGCCTCTACTAGGGTGGTGCTATTACCTCTCTCTTAGAGGCTCACTTTTCCTCCCCTTTGCAATAGAATAACCTTGATACACCTACAATCAAACATTCACCAAGCACACTTACTTGCTTTTCACAAAAGGCACATACACACTTCTCTCTCTTGCTGATAGCTTAAGCCAAGGAAAATATATAAGAATATATGGCAGTTGGGACAATACTCTGGATGGGGCTCCTATTCCAAATGGTGTGAGGTCTAGTTTGGAATTCACATTGGGGAGACCCCTTTGGTTGATGGATTTCCAGCACCATTAACACAACCATGTTTACCTTTTCCATTGATTGTAAATTAAATAAATTTAATTTGGGCTTAGTAAAAGGGACAACTAATTCTAGGGTTGAGGTGGATATGCTTCTTGGGACATATGGAAATCAAAAGGGGAAAAAACAAATGACATGGGGATCATTGGCCTACAAGACCGAACAATGATGACTAGGCCAACCACCACAAAAATCGGAGGGAAAAGGGGCAGCTGGAGTTATGGTTATCAGTCAAAGGAAATGAGGTTAGACAAGAAAACAACCACCGAGAAATAGATTTAGGAAGGAAGACCAGTCTAGATAATCTTTTAGGAAGGAAATGCTCACTGAGGGAGACAATCGAACATGGTTGCTAAGGATACATTGTCAAAATCATCGTATGAGTGCACACATAGAGCATTTTTTTTGGTAGCCATCTTATAACAATGTGAAGCTTAGATTGTGTTTTTTAAGTCGTCCCCTTACACCTTAGAGTCTGGCTCGGGATTCAACTGCATGAGATAGGTTTATTTGTAGTTTTCCTAAGTTTGGGATGAGATATTTCGTCACTGATTCAGTTTCCCTTTGTCATTCGAGATAAGTACCTCACACAGTAATTTGTATTATGACCTTCTTGCCTATTTTGGTTTAATAGAGTTGGTGTTATTAATGTGTTGGTCATATTATTAAGTATGGTTGCATAGGCATGATGTGTTGTGGTTGTGGGATTGTATATATCGTGTATGAATTTATACTGGTGTGTATGGAATGTTAGATTAAACATCGTAGACAAAATGTCTTATCTACAAACTGTCTCATATATTGGACCTAATCTACATTGTTTGGAACCTTGCCTTTTAATGCACTTGAACCACAGGTAATAAGCCTCGGATTAGGATACAATTATATTCATGGTGTTGGAAAGGGAACCTTTGCTTGGTTTTCTTGCCTCCCATTCTACTCCATGGATTTCTCCACTCTCATTCACTTAACTTCCTTTAGTTGACCCCAACATTCCTTCCGGACATCCGCATAGGCACGTCTTCCATTTCTCGGAATATAGACCTCACTCCTAATTATTCACAGTCCATTCTACTCTTTAAACTCTTTATGGATGTCTAGTCCAATATAGCCAATTCGTTGGAATTTTCATCCTGTCGTTCTCCTCCGCAAGTCTACAACCTGAGACCATCTGAGGCAAAATCAGATCCGAAGGTAATATTTGAATCTCAATGGAAATTGGCCACAAATATGGCATTTGTGGAGCCAGGAGAGACTGCGGGGCCGGAACAGGTTTTTTCACAAAGTCCAATCGATTTCAGCCACCCGCCTTTCCCGGAGACAGGCAGCGCATTTTTCCTCTTCGGGTGATAGGTCCACAAGATAGGAAGGCTGGGAACGTCTTCTGGTTGGTCGGTAAGTAGGGTCGGTAAGTTTCAGAATAACGACTCCCGGCTGTCATAGATGATTCCTCGCATGCACTTAATCTCCCTGGACTCGGAGTGCGGCCTCCATCCTCATCTCATGCAGTAGGTCGTCTGGTGATGAAGCTGTCGTTACTTCTTTGTTTCAGTCTCTAGTTATATATTGGACTCAGTTAGAATTGCCGCGGTTTCCTCCTCCCATCTCGGGCCTTTGGCCCTGGGATTTCTTTTGTCTGCTCTCTGTCTGTTTTTCTCCTGGAGCGGTGGTCTCATAACATGATAGATTCCTCTCAGGCGAATGCATATCTTTGGAGTCTAGCCTTGTTATTACGGTGATTCGGATGGTTCTGGCTCTCACAGATTTGTCTTTGTTCTGGGTGGGTGGTTGTGAAAATTCTATGTCAATTCCTCAGCTGGATAATCATCTCATATCTGGTTTTGTGCTTTGGATGGTGCCTAGACATCTTGTTGAAGGTGATGGTTTGGTAACTGTTGGGCTTCAAAATGTCACTCATTACCATACATTTTTCACCTATGCTTCCATTATATCACTCACTATTCACCACCTTGTCACTTCATTTTCGCTGCTATTCACCATTAATGGGTCTCATTTATATTTTCCAAATATTATTTATTTTTAAGCATTTTTTAGAGAAATTCTTGATTAAATATTAGAAAATAATATATTTTACTTTATATATGGAAAGTGGGTTGTTTTTGTGACATGTGTAGGTTCTAAGGAAGCTTCCAAGACACCTTTATGTGGCCTTGAAGGATCAAATTCGAATTTGAAAAGATAAACCTCATGGAGAAGATGATGATCTCATGGAGAGGATCAAGGACAAAAGGAGGTTATGTGTCTAAATGGTTGAGAGATGTATGGAACTAAAAGAGAGATTAGTGGATCATCATTATGAGTTTGTTATCCCATTCCATTGTATAAATAGGAGTACAATCTCCTTCATTTGTAATCTTAGAATCTTAGAATTTTCATTTGTAATCTTAAGAAGTTGGTTTGTACATCATGATGGAGATTTTGAAATAAAGACTCATACTTTGATTTTGTTGCTTCTACATTTGAGTTCCCTTTGAAGTGGTATGCTTGTGGAGTTATGGAGGGCCCCCATGGCCTCACTTGCATGCTTATATTAGGTATAGTTTAATTTATGTTTCCAATGTATTTAGATGTGTGATGATTTCTGAATGAATTTTAATTCTAATATACATATGAAGGGACACACAAGAATTTAAGTTAAATTCCCCTTCTATTTGATCTTGAACTAAAACTGAATTTCATTCTCCATTTCTTATTTGAAGTTATTTCTGCATTTCTGGTCTAAAGCAATGGTGATTGTGATATAGTAGGATTGTGAAGAAGGACAATCTGGACCTCCTTAGTTAGAAGCCTCTTCTTTTACATCATCTGCATCATAAACTATTGTTAATTAGTGCTCTTAGATTTATCTTCATGAAAGTAGTATGTAGGGAAGGACAACTTGGTTCTCCTAAGTTAGGAGCCTCTTCCCTCATATATTACATAAATGAATTATAAATTGTTAAAATAGGTTTATATTTGTAATATTTACTTCTTTAAATCTTCAAATTTTATCTTCTAAACTTGATTATATCTGATGTCCATATACTGTGGATTTGCCTCCAAGTTTTACAAACCCGGATTGATAATTAAATACTTGTGTTAATTTATGTTAATAATTAGCCCAACAGTGTTTGTACAAATTTCTGTAGCAAATGGAAATTATCAGTCGTGTGTTTCCCTACTATGTGACATATAGCACACCATAGTGCAGGCCCTGCACTTGGCCATGCTGCAATCTCTAGTCATAAAGGCATTGGTCCTCCTGTTGTAACATAGTTCGTAAAAACTGAGTAGTGATCCTTGTCATGCCCCCGACCCTTGCATTTTATGCACCAAACCTCTTCGCGCACCTCTGACCTAGCAATTCTATCCTGCTTCAGACTTTGCATTTCAATACAAATGTTTTGAAACTATGTATGAATCTGTTGAACCCCCAGATTTGGATCTTGCATCGACATTTCATGTAGTCTCATTGCAGTCTACAAAGCTTATGCTTGAGTCGTAATCTTCCATTGTGATAGCACAACCCTTAAGTGAGGCAAGAGCGAAGCCACAAACCATTCGCGGTGCTACCCATCCGTCAAATTCATATTAGCTTCGTGGATTTTACACTTCAACCTCTAATATAACTCCCAAGGGGTCTCACCTAGTTTCATCACGATTTCGATGAATTCCACAATCGACTGCACTTCAGACTTAGGCCTACTCAATTCTCTATTCAGCGTAGCCTAGATCTCTGCTAATGTAGCTTCCTGGTTGTCATTAGAGTACTTGATGTACCACGTTAGCATGCGATCCTACAAAGCACTAACTAATGTTGCCTTTTTCATGTGATCATCTGCAGCACCCTGAGCTTCCCATATAGCCTTTATGACAAACCAAAATTGGTCTGGGTCCTCATACCCTACGCCCTTGAATACAGGTAGTTTTATGGAATTCGCCATATTGAATAGTGGAGGTGGCAGTGATGTGGGTGATGGGGTGAGTGGCAGAGACGAGGATGGAAGTGGTGTGGATGGATGCGATGAGGGTGGAGGTGGTGTGGGTAATCGTGGGAACTCTTGTCTTATCAACTGATTAGCGCTCAAGGGAGAAATATGTGGCATTCCTTCGTCATCACTTAAAAGGCTCCGATCAGTGAGCTATACCTAGGACCTTTTCTTCCTCCATCCCTGAAAGGTTTTCTGGTTCATGTAGCTCTAAACATCAAGGTAATCGCATAACCCATTGTTCATACAAAAGCATCTTAATCCAAGTATTCAGTGATTTTAAATACTTACCTTGTGGTCCTTTGAAGAAGCGGCACTCTGCTTCGCTGCAACTGATAGAGGTGTTAACCGCGAACTCAACCACAAATCCTCCTATGATGCAGTCGAGCCAATGGTCAACATCTCGCGTGATCTTATCTTTAGAATCTTCTAACCTCCTTACTAGCTCCGATGTCCAAACAATATGCTTGTCAAGCCTCCACCTTCCTTGACCATCTACAAACTTTGTGATCCACTCGTATAACTCAACCAAGAAGGAACAAAAGAATATTTTGTGTATTTATGTGTACAGGTATCTGTCCAACCACTATTCTTTTGTCAATCGTGGATTCTTGTTCTATTGCACCGTGAATTCGTGGATATTTCTATCCAACCAGGTTTCAATTTCTTTCTTAGTTGGATTCCAATGATACGACATCACACATCTCTCATGCCAATCCCAATCCCAGTAAGGAAACCATTTGTTGGCTTGATGGGCCCTGACCTAGGTTCAACGTTAGTCAGCCAAGAAAATCCCTAAACTACTGGCCCTTTCCACATCAGCCCGCGAAGAATGAACCGAAGTCTCACCCGAAGTAGTATGGGGAAATGAAAGAACCATGTTTCCTCAACCTAAGATGGTCGTGATGTCGGTCTATACTTCCTGCTCTTGCCTTCGTGTAGATCGATAAGATTTTAGGGCTTATCGATGTTCCTTCTCTCCCATCCTTTAGTACCTCCGCTATGGTACCCAACTGATCTTCGCGCAACCCTAACCTGAGGTCCAAGCACTTACATGCCTCTGTGACTGCGTTACTGTATAAGTTCCCAAGTTATCTTAAGTGTTACCTAATCTACCATGCATATACAGTTACCTTCACATAATCATGTATTCTTTCTTGTGTTTAGTTAACAAATATAATCGAATACATTTGCGCATTAAATAAGCATTATAATGTAAACCTAGATCATATCATAATATAATGAGATGCATTAAACATAGACAAAATACACAGTGATTTGAAAAATACTTCTCTTTATTGATATCTCAAATTCAGTACAAACTCAATCCACCCTACGCACACAGCTGTAGGGGTCCACGCACTTAGTTTTGGACTTCCACCCTAGGTTTCTGCACACTCAGCTACAGAGCCTCTACCTACGCTAAGACTCGAGAATGCTTAGAACTTCTTACCCCAAAATCTTTCTTACTACTACTACTACTAATACTAGTACTCTTAGACTCTTCTAAGACTCCCTTTTTATACAATCCCATGGTCCGTGGCCCATGGGTAGATCTTTGCAGTTGGCGTGAGACTTCACGAAACAAGGGAAAACAACCCTTTAAACTCTTCGCACTCCGTGACCACAAAATGTAGAGGATTGACATTTTTATTACAAAATTTAGGCCTTCTACCCCAGAACATGGGCTTTTAGCCCCAAAACTGGCTCTTGGGGGAACCCGCTCCCAACAAGTATTGATTCATCATGCAGATTACTTGGGCCTTCTCACTTACCCCATGAATAGACATGGTCCCCTTTATACCTTCTTGGTTAAGCACAACATAATATTTAGCATAATCATAAGTTTTTGACTTGGGAAGGGTAGTGTAGCTCGCTATCTTAATATTTTTAGAGTATAATATTTGATCTCTAGTGTCCCTTCTCTACCAGCAGTCTTGGATAGTACATTGGTAGAGTCACGCAGGAACTCAAACATCACTCCGCATCCAGTAAGATTAGACAATACCCTGGCAGAGTTGCTTGCTTCACCTCTCTACATAGAAATCCTTTCTCTTATTTCTCCTTTATTTATATATGTAAAGTGAATTATGCATTGGCACTTATTTATTTTGGGAGGAAAAGGGATCTCGACTTATTAAGAGAAGAGGAATTTGTTCCTTTAGAGAATCATATAGATACCTCTGATTTAGGTTTGCTAATTAGATTTTCCCCTTCTTCATTTCTACGATTTGGATAAGCTTGAGAACACTAAAGGAGAAAAATCCAAGTTTAGGCATGGGGTTTTTGGATTTGACATGGGTTCATGGTTGGACCAAAACTCTCCTTTCAGATGGATCATATTTTTTGTTGGAACTTCATCTACCAAAAGATGAAACCAACATAAGGAAGATAGGTAGAAGGTTAGCCAAATGATGAATTGTCACCAAAATCTTTATCATTCATCCACACACATACGTAGAAGCCACAACATATTCATGCACAATACTTATTTACATAATTAAGACCAAAACAAAATTCAAACAAACAAGCAATCAATCAAAGAAAATACTAGGTACATAGTGTAGGAAATAACCCCAAATTCTCATTGAAAATATTGTTTCAAAGCTTGGCCATTGACAGGGAGAGAGTTAATCTTCTTGTCAGGTGATGGGAGACGATAAGTGTATTGTCCAATATTTTTGTGCACGATGAATGACCCAATCGACAAGGACTGAAAGTTAGTATGTTTTTGTTTGTCCTCATGGGGTTTATCCAACATTAAGACCAAGTCACCCACACTAAAGTTGTTTTTCCCTGTAAAATTATTGTCAAACCATCTCTTGATTCGACTTCGATGAAGTGAAAATTTTCCCTTAGCTTTAAAGCTTTCTTCCTACAACTTATGAAGATTGTTCATCCTACACTAAACTAACAGACATGGCTTTCCTTGGGATTCTTGTGATAGGTGGAGAGCAGGGAAGTAGACGTTTGGCGGGAGGATGGATTCTTTTCTGTACACTAGGAAGTAAGGGGAGGTTTTCAGGGAAGATTTTGGTGTGACTTGGTCAGCCCATAAGGCATTCACCAAAGTAGAGTGCTACTTTCGTTGTTCAGATAATATCATTTTTTGATTATGTGAATAAGGTTCTTGTTCATGGATTTAGCAAGAACATTCCCCTGTGGATAATAATTAGCTGAATGTTTCAATATGATTTCATTTTCCAATGCAAAATGATACTCTTAACGATGAAAAGTATGTTGCATTGTTGAAAACAGGTGAAGTAGGAACATCAAACCTAGAAATGATTTTTTGTTGCAGAAAGCTTATGACTTCCTAGTCATTAACCTGTTTCAGTGGAATTGCTTTTGTCCACTACGTGAAGTAATTAGTGGAATTTAAGATGTAGGGGTGCTACTTTGATGAATGTAGGAAAACTTCCCCAAAGATGTCCAAGCCCCACTGTTAAGAAAGGTTCTTCCACTGCGATGGGTTGTAGTGGGGCAGCTAAATTCTTGTTTCTCCCAGCACACTTTTGACAAGCCGGACACTTGTCGACGTAAGCATGAGCATCTTTGAATAATGTGGGATAGTAAAAGTCAGCCTGCATAACCTTATGTGCTATATTGTTGACTGCAAAGTTTCCCCTGGTTGGTCCATCATGTACATCATGCAATACCTTTTCTGAATCATGCTCCTCCAAAAACATGAGCATTACTCCAACGTTGTGCTTTTTGAATAGCACCCCTGCACCAATCGATATCCCTCTTCTCTCATGTAGAAAATTGTGAAGGAACTATCCCGTGCTCAAGGTATTGGCACACATTTTTGTACCAAGAGTTTATGTTTGTAGTGGAGGAGGCTCGTTCAACGCTATACATCTCAATTTCTTTCTCCCATCCTGAAAGTTCTTCTTCTTCCTCTTTCGCATTTACTACTTCTACTGCTAATTGGAAAATACCATGGCCCTTGATTGTGTGAAATCGCTTGATTTATAGATCATACGCATGCAACCCAGTCATCGAGTTCACTCTCCTTTCACCTAGGCCTTGTTGAACAAGCAATGATCTTACTGCCGAGTGCGTGACAAAGATAACACAACGGTTCTTTAACAAATAGGGCCTAAAATTATTTACCACCTTGTACAATCTATAAACATGTTTTTCTATGGTGGGGTAGTTAAGCTCTAGTCCTTGTAGAATTGTTCTCATGAAGGAGATAGGCCACTCATTTTTCAATTCATCCTTCTAAGTGAGTACAACAAGAAGAGAGGTATCAGAGGAAAACATGTAGAGCAAGAAATATTTATTGAAGTGTGGGTTGTAGAATGCGGGTGCTTCTAATATAGTCTTCTTAATACGTGAAAACGCATCCTTTTCCATTTTATCCCAATTCTAGACTGCATTTTTCTTCCCCACCTCTTGTATTGGTTTCATGATCTAGGCATAGTTAGAGATGAACTTGTGGAGGAAATTGATCTTCCCCAAGAAAGACTGCATGGCTTTCTTATTCACTGGGAATGAAATCTTCTTGTTTGTCTTGGCTATCTGGGTCTACCTTCAACCCACTCTTGGCGATGATTCATCCCAAGAGATTACCCTCGGACACTGCAAACATACTTTTATTGGGATTTAAGGATATATGGTACTTGCGACATCGCTCAAAAATCTTCTTTAAGTGACATATGTGGTCTGACCTCTATTTGGAGAACAACATTACATCGTCAAGATGGACCAGTATGCTATGCCCAATGAGTTCACAGAAAGCAATGTCCATAACACGTTGGAAAGTTGTACCAACATATACGATTTCAAACAACATTATTATGAATGTGAACGCACCCCACATCATTCTAAATGTAATCTTGAGTCTATCAGGATCTACAACCAGAACTTGGTTTCATCCCGAATATTCATCTAACAAAGTAAACATTTCAAACCCTCATATTGTTCATCTGGTGCATGGTTGAGATTTCAAAAATCTATGGGCAATAGGGTTTCCCCGGACTTCTTCCTTAGCAAGACTAAATGTTACACTCACGTTGAGTTCCACACTCTGTATATGATATGAGCATCCAATAATTTTCTCAAATCTTTTTAAATAAGAGGCTCAAGTGTTGGATGTACTTTCCTTGGCTTCTATTGGAATTTCTTGGCCCCTTCCTTAATCGATATCATATGTTGGATGATTCACCTGTCAAATGTCTTGATTTCATTATACATCCATGAAAAGACATCACAATATTGCTTGAATAAGTGGATGAAGGCTTGCCGCTCTTGTGGTGCAACAAGTACTGAGATTAAAATATTTGAGATCCTAATCTATTCCCAAGTTAATATGCTCGTTTGGCAACATGGAACTATGATTTTTGGCATTGACAGGTCCCTAGAAGTGATTCAGTCGTTCGTACAACTTTTCCAATGATACCACACCCTTGTGGATGAGGTTTCCTTTAATTGCATTTGCTGCATCCTGCAAAGCTTTTTGGTGCTCATCCTCATTGATCATTGCGTCATTGAATATGTCAATGTTTTCCATGAAAAATAATATATGGTGATCATCATAAAAAACACGTAAATTAGTTATATTATCGGGGAAAAAATGCTTATAAAAAATTTTAACAAAAAAACCATCCCTCCATGGTGAAAAACTAGTAACAATGTTTGGTAATGCAGTTGCGTCTTTGTTATGTAGGTTTTAACTCCGTATAGAAATTACCTGCATACGAATTCTAAGAACATAAAATAAACAATGCGAGAGAATAACACATAAAACAAATATACACAAATATTTTCCCCTGGATCCCAAAATCGGGACTACCATCTTGATTTTTCATTATGTTTCTTTCAATGTTACATTACATATATATACATGCCAAAGTATCCAATACCATGGACCGAAAACCATCGCGCCCAAAACCATGTGCAAAAACCATGCACAAAACCCCCTGTGAACCACCTGCTACACAATCAGTGGAACGGGGGGGGAAGACTAACCCCTCAGTTGACTAGGGGGGCTAGTTGTGTAAAGAATATAACACAACCCAACATTCTCCCACTTGTTCTTTTCTTTCCACAGGGGGCCATAGGAGATCTTAGTCATTTATCCAGCCTTGCAACACCCATTATTTCTCTACACCAAGAGAAACCTCACATATTTTTTCAATGCATCTGCAGTATTCTTCAAAGTGTCCACCTTTACCAGCAACACCTTTTTTCCTTCTATCATATCCCTCAAAAAGTGATACTGAATAGCAATGTGCTTTGTCTTTGAATGGTAAGCAGGGTTCTTTGCCAAGAAAATTGCACTTTGGCTGTCACAATCTATCCTTATAGCTCCCTGTACTAACCTCATACCCGAACATAATCTCTACAACAAAATTGCTTCCTTTTTTGCATGAGTGGATGCCGTGTATTCTGTCGCTATAATTGATAGTGCCACTACAGATTGTTTCTTACTCATCCAACTAACTGCACCTCCAAATAGATTAAACACATACCCACTTGTAGGTCTTATCTGGTCCAGATCATCAGCCTAGTTTGCATCAACAAAGCCACAAATATCCAAAACTCTGTCTAATCCTGGTCTTCCTTGGTAGCACAAACCATAATCACTAGTGCCATGCAAATACCTAAAAACCCGCTTCACTATTGTCCAATTCTCCTTCCCTTGTTTTGATATAAGCCTGCTTAATACTCCCACTGCATGTGCAATGTCTGGTCTAATATAGACCATCACATACATTAGGCTACCAACTGCACTTGCATATGGAAAACGAGACATGTCCTCTTCCTCCTCTTGTGTCTTGGAACACTCTTTAGCAGATAACTTTACACCTACAAGAATAGGAACCTTCACCGGTTTACTATCCTGCATATTAAACCTCTACAATATTGTCTTGACATACTTCATCTGGTTTAACCAGAGCTTCCTCTTTGCCCAATCTCTTTTAATTTCCATGCCCAAAATATAGTTTGCAGCACAAAGATATTTCATGTCGAATTTGGAGGACAATTGGGTCTTCAAATCCTAGATAATTTCTTTGTCATTTCCAACCAGCAACATGTCATCCACATATAAGACCAAACAAATAACACGGTCACCAATTAATTTAAAATACACATAGTGATCTGCTTTTCTTCTGCTGAAGCCAAGTCCCCATATAAATGTATCAAATTTCTAATACAATATCCTTGGTGACTTTTTTAGCCCATACAAAGAGTTCTTTAACTTGCATACCATTTCTTTCTTACCCTTCACCATAAAGCCTTCAAGCTACTTCATGTAGATCTCCTCTTCCAGATCCCCATGGAGAAATGTTGTCTTCACATGCACCTATTCTACCTCGAATCAAAAGTAGCAGCAACACATAAAAGTAATCTAATAGAAGCTACCTTGGCAATAGGAGAAAAAAATCACCAAAATCAATTCCCGGCACCTGGGAATAACCTTTTTCTACCAACCAAGCTTTTTATTTCTCCACCTTTCCTTCTGCATTGTCTTCTTCTTGAACACTCATTTGCTACCAATGGGTTTCCTTCCAGCCAGCAACTCCACTAGATCCCAAACCTCATTTTTGTGCAAAGATGCCATTTCATCAACCATGGCCTTTTTCCAGAGTTTTCCATCCTTTGAATCTACTTCTTCCTTCACAGTTCTAGGATCATCATCAATAATATATAAAGAAAAATTTGAAAATAAAGTAGATGGACTATACCTTTCTAGCTGCATTCTTTCTCGAACTCATCTTCTCACAACCAGATTTTGTGGCTCTTCATCTTCTGATTCTTCTTCTGATGTAGAGTCTGATTCTTCCTCCTTTTGCTATAACTCTATTTTCTCACGTTCCTTTGATGGGAATTCATGTTTAATAACATTTTCACCTCCCTAAACACCATATCTCGGTTGTACACAACCTTCCTTGTTACTGGGTTCCAAATCTTATAACCCTTTAAACCATCCTTAAACCCAATAAAGCTGCACTTTTTAGATTTACTATCCAACTTTGTTCTTTTCTCCTTTGGAACATGTACATATGCATCACATCAAAATACCCTCAGATGTGAAAGAGAGGGTTTCCTACCAGTTGATACCTCTTGTGGAGTCTTATCCTCCAACGCTGATGAAGGTGATCTGTTGACCAGGTAACATTCTGTCTCCACCGTCTCTGCCCAGAATTCATGTCCTAACCCGACACCACTGAGCATGTTTCTTTCCCTTTCCATCAATGTCTTATTAATTCTTTTTGCAACTACATTTTTCTCAGGTGTGTATGGAGCAGTCTTCTGTTGTGCTATACCACAATTCTTATAGAATTCTTCAAATTCCTTGCTGTAAAACTCTCCACCGTTATCTGTCCTCAACACCTTTATCTTCTTCTTTGTCTGGTTTTCCACCAGAGCCTTAAATTCTTTAAACCTGTCAAAGACTTAAGATTTCTTTATGAGGAAATATATCCATGTATTCCTTGAGAAGTCATTTATAAATGATACATAGTACGCAGACTTACCCAGTGATGGAACCTTCACAGGTCCAAACATATCACTGTGCACAAGCTCTAATATCTATTTCACCCTTTTACCATCAGAGGGGAAACTCACCCAATTTTTCTTCCCATATACACAATTTTCACAGAAATCAAAATCTAGAGAGCTATTACTCATACCTTCTACCATATCTTTACCATGAAGTATTTGAAGGCCCTTCTCTCCAATATGTCCAAGCCTTTAATGCCATAACATGGTCTTCCCTCCAGAGACCACTAGATTTTCTACTCCCCTTTCAGGAACCATAGAACTGTTACACCCATCAACAATAATGCTACCTTGTAGCTTGTCCAGAGTTCCAATCCGAACTCCCCACATCAATACCAGTTCTCCCCAAACCATCTTGCAGGTATCTTTCTCGAACACTGTTTTTACACCTGCATCATCAAGCTTGCTTACAGAAATTACATTTTTGGCCAATGCAGGAATATGCAAAACATCCAGAAGTGTTCTAACCCTTCCACCTTGCAACTTCAACTTTACTTTTCTGCGACCAATGATTCTAGCCTTCCTATCATCCCTCAAGAAGACATCACCACCCTCATATTTCTCATACTCGTAGAACCACTCTCTATGGGGACTGAAGTGAAAGGATTCACCTGAGTCAATCAACCATGCCTCATGATCTACAAGTGTACTTGAAGAAGCCAAGTACACATCCTCACGTTCATCTTAGGTGGTTTTCACCTCTACAGAAGGAGCATCATCATATCCCTTTCCTTCATCACGAGCTTTAGATTTACAGTCCCTTTTGTAGTGCCCTTCCTTTCTGCATTTCCAGCAAACCACCTTTACAGTTTTCCTGGAGATTTATATCTCCCTCTAGATTTAGATCTCCCACTTGATGACTTATTTTTGTTTCTAATCTAGGACCGTCCTCGTACATACAAGGCATCACCATTCTGGCTCTCCATATTTTTCTGTCTCATCTCCTCCATCAGCAAGGATGAGACTATTTCATCAAACTGCAAGGCAGATGCATTGCTACCTATTGCAATAACGAGACTATCGCACAAATCTGGTAGAGAACACAACAAACTCATGCACTTATATTCATATGAAATTTTAATATCAACAGATAATAATTGACTTACCACAGTATTAAATACATTCAGATGCTCTGTTATCGAGTCTCCATCTTTCATCCTCAGGTTACACAGCTTTTTCCATAGGAATAGTTTATTCGCCAGAGACAGATTGGTACAAGGTCCCTAACTTGTCCCACAAAGCCTTCACCATAGCTTCCCCTGATACATTCAACAATATTGACTCTGAGACACACAATCGTATTGTGCTCTTTGCCTTTTGATCCATCTTCTTCCATTCTTCATCGGACACTCCCGTTGGTTTAGTACCTGGATCTACTGTGATCCACTGATCTTTATCCACCAACAGATCCTCCATTTTGAGTTTCTACAACTCAAAACTCTGACCATTAAATTTCTCGATCTCTATCTTTCCACTTCTCGCCATCTTCTTTCACCACCAAAATCGATCCCGCAGATCTCCCACTAAACAGGGTCTACCACAGGCCTAAGTGAAACCCCTCAACAAAAAATGCATCCCCTTGAAGCCAAAATAGCTCTGTTACCAAACGTAGGTTTTGTCCCCATACATAAATTACCTGCATACGAATTCTAAGAACAGAAAATAAACCATGTGAGAGCATAACACATAAAGCAAATATACACATAGATTTTCCCCTAGATCACAAAACAGGGAATACATACTTGATTTTTCATTATTTTCATTTCAATGTTACAATACATATATATACATGCCGAAGCATCTAATACCATGGACTGAAAACCATCACGCCCAAAACCATGTGCGAAAATCATGCACAAAACCATAGGTAGGTTTTCCCAACAAATATAGGGTCCAAAAAAATTCCCCCGAGGCACTGCCCCAGACCCCATAGAGGGGGGCTAGCAGCCCCCCTAAAACTAGTGTGACCCCTTGCTACCCAATCGGTGCAACGAAGAGGGGGCGGAGTAACTCCCTGGTTGACTAGGGGGGCTAGTCATGAAAAGAATATAACACAACCCAACATGTGATCCATTCTTGGAACAAAAATAATGTTAAAAGGTTGGAAATGTGAAATAAGATGCCATACCTCTTGTTGATAACTTCTAAGATGAGGTGAGACACAATGTATAGTGTTATATACCTATCGTATCACAATTTCTGAGTCAACTACCAATTTTAGGATGGAAACATTGAAGTCAATGGCGTTTTGCAAGCCTAATATGTTATGAAACTAGCTCACAAAAATATAGAAAAGATAGATCAATGACTTCAAAATTAGCCTTTTTGAGGGGGAAACCTCCTTTGCATTGCATAAATGAACAATTCTTGGATGATACAAATGAAAATACACCCTTTCTATATATAAGAGTCTAAGGGGTCCCAATACAATGAGAGCCTACATAACAATAATACTATAGGGGCACAACAACAATAATATTCGGCTTCTATGGGGCATAATAATAACAACATGGGGACTATATGGGCACAATAATACAATAAGGGGGTTTCACTAATAACATTAAGGGGTTACACAATTAGTATAGGGACTTAACATGCCCCTCTACTTCAAAAAGTGTTGTCCTCAACGCTTTAGTAGTTATGGATGCTTCTGTGTAAAATTCGCATCCTCCCATGTAGAATCTTTAGCTGGTAAGTTCTTCAAATTGATGAGATACTCTAAAATTGATCAATTTCGTAGCTATTAATTTCTTGTTTTTGTGACTTCTTCTGGTTCCAATATGATTTTTCCTTCCTCTTCAAGTTCTAGCAACATTGTTTGACTGGGATGTTCTCACCTATAACCTTCTTTAAGCATGAAACATAGAAAACTAGACGCACTCGACAAGATGCATGAAGCTCAAATTTGTATTCCATAGTACCAATCTTTTGTAACACCTTGTATGGACCATAATAATTTGGTGATAATTTATTATCCTTCTTAGCTTGCTTGAGGTACACTTGTTTGTATGGCCGTAGTCGTAGAAATACCCAGTCACCTACATAAAAACTTCTTTCACTGCGATGTTGATCTGCTTGTTGTTTCATTATATTCTGCACCAAAGTGAGGTTATCCTTTAAGAGTTTGAAAACTTTTTGTTGATGATTGATTTGATATTCCACTGCTTGAACCTTAGAATTTTCTTTTAAATATGATGTGAGGGATGGTGGATGATATCCATAAAGTGCCATAAATGGGGTCATTTTTGTTGCAATATGGAAGGAAGTGTTATACCACCATTCAGCCAGCAGCAACCACTTGACCCATTGTGTATGTTTATCAGATACAAAGCAACGAAGATATCCTTCCAAACATTTGTTCACTATATTCGTTTTCCCATCAAATTGAGGATGATAAGATGAGCTACGATCTAACTGAGTACCAAAATATTCCACCTCTTGTACTCTAAAGAAATGTTTGGATCTTTTTGCATATAATTGTTTCTTCTCCAAAATTTTGAGCACCCTGTTAACATGTTGAACATGATCCTTCAAAAAATTTTGGTAGATTAGTATATAATCAGAAAATACTAACAATTTTTTTCTAAGAAAGGGTTTGAAAATGGAATTCATCAAACCTTGAAATGTAAAAGGTTCATTGGTAAGCCCAAAAGGCATGATCAAAAATTCATAATGACCCTCATGAGTTCTAAATGTTTTTTTTCAGAATGTCTTCTATCTTCATTCTGATTTGATGATATCGTGAATGAAGATCCAACTTGGTGAAGTAAATTGATCGATGCAATTCATCCAATAATTCATCAATCACAAGAATGGGAAATTTATCTTTAATAGTGAGCTTTTTAAGCTCCCTATATTCTGGACACATGTGCCATGACCCATGCTTCTTGTGCACCAATACCACTGGAGCAGAGAAAGAACTTTGACTAGGTTTAATTATTCCAACCTCTATCATTTGGGCAACCATATGTTCAATTTCACTCTTTTGGGCATAGGGATATATGTAAGGACCGATGATTAGAGGAACACTTCCTGGAATCAAATGAATAGCATGATCATGATCACGAACAGGTGGGAGGCCTTTGGGAGTCTCAAATACCTTGGAATGATTGTCCAAG
>APFE031340911.1:37519-62269 GCA_000404065.3 Pinus taeda
TGGAAGACTAGGGGCAACAACACTTCCATCTTTATAGTTGTGAGTGGTAGGCTTCCTTGTTGCCATAATTTTGCTTTCTATTTTTCCTGCCAACCTGAATGCCTTCTCCAGTGAATCAGGTTCCCAAAGGGGTACCTCATGTTGGATGTTATCATTTAAAGTACCTATGAACACATCAGTTCTATGCTGCTATGGAATATATTTTACCCTTATATTCAATTTTTGTAAGTCCTCAATGTGCTCCATCATTGAACCCCTTTGTTTGAGATTTATCATTTGGCTAAAAAAGGTGTTTCTTTTTGTATCCTCATAATGTGTTATCATTTCTTTTGTAAAAATTTCCCATGTGATAATTTTCTTACGAGAGAAAATCCATCGATACCATACAAACTGATTTGATTCCAAATATAAATTTTCAATGCATGCCTTTTGTGTTTTTTGCACATTATGGAGATCAAAATATTTCTCCATCTGTAGTATCCATGTTATGGGATCCTTGCCATCAACCTTCCTCATATCAATCTTTGGAACATGATGGGTCTTCAATCCAATGTTAGAGTCTATGAAATCATGATTAAAATTTATTTTTTTCTCATCATGGGTTTCCTTTACTACACCTTTCGCCATTAGTAAGCATTTCTTATAGAAACTTTGTCAAATCTGTCTTCAAATCTTCCATGTTTCCTTTAAGCTTTTGTTCTATACCATCCATCTTAGATTCCATGCCTTTCTTAGAACAATCCATTTTAGCTTCCATGCATTTCTTTAAACCATCCATCTTAGCTTCCACGCCATCGATCTTATCTTCCAAGCCTTTCTTTAAACCATCCGTCTTAACTTCTGTTACTTTTTGTGAGACTGAATTTTGTTGCACTTGCTCTCGTAATTTTGATATAGCATGTTGCATTTCTCCCTATTATTTATTTGGTGCATCGATTAATTATAATTATGGTTCACTATTCCCTTTGAATTCCTTCAAACTAATTTTTCAAACCAAACTTATGCATAATTTAAAAAAAAAACTACACACATTTTTCTGCATTGTAGGAGATCGATATTGAATCTATTGTATCTCTGTAATTGTTGATCTCCAAAGTCGAAATTACATTTTTGGTATCCCTCTGAGTCCTCTTTCCAACCCCAGAAGTCTGATGAAGATTGGAGTCTCCAAGGAATATTTATGCCAAATCTCCCACAATGACCTCATTATAAACTAGTTCAATAGAACTAACTTGTACAAAGTTCCACATGTCACTATTTCAACCTTAGGATCTAGAACCGATAAACAGAAAACTACAGGCCTTCCTATATCGATAACGTCTTACAAAATTTCAATCTGATGCTCAGATAGAAAGTTATGACAATTTTACCAAGTTCACCTATTTGGGATTTAATTCAGAGCCTGCAAAAACCCTAAATGTCTTGGACCATATCTTCGAATATATAGTGAAACAAGATCTGAAATTTGGGTCTAAGCTTCATTAAGATCTAGGCTCAAATTGGTTTTACGTTCAGTGTCTGAACATTCGTAGAAAAAACATTATAGAAAAAATTCCATGATGGCCTATTTGAGATGGAATTCTGGAGCTTGCAAAAACCCTAACTTCCTTAGTTCATATCTCCAAAAATATAGTGAGGCAAGATATGAAATTTGGACCCGAGGCTCAAAATGATTTCAGTGCAAACAATTTTTTTTTTTTTTTATCGTTTGAAACTTCATACAAAAAAAGTTAAAGCGAAAATTCCATTGTGACCTTTTTGGAGTAGCCAAGCCCTAGAATCCAAAGGCTCTAATACCAATTGTTATGAAACCATCTCACAAGAAGATAGAAAAGATAGATCAACGACTTCGAAATCAGCCTCTTTGAGGGGGAAACCTACTCTTCATTACATAAATGAGCAGTTCCTTGATGATACAAATGACAAGACACCTTTTCTATATATAGGAGTCTAAGGGGTCCCAATACAATCAGATCCTACATAACAATAATATTGTAGGGGCACAACAATACCAATAGTTGACTTCTATGGGGCATAATAATAACAAAATGGGGACTAGATGGGAACAATAATACAATAAGGGGTTTCACTAATAAAAATAAGGGGTTACATTAGTAGTATAGGGACCTAACATATTGTTTGTCATAAAAAATGTGTAAATTAGTGATATTATCGGGGAAGACATGCTTATAAATAATTTTAGCAAAAAAATCATCCCTTAAAGGTGACAACCTAGTAATAGTGTTTGGTAATTCATCCGCGGTTGTGTTACTCTTTCTTGGAACAAAAATAATGTTAAAAGGTTGGAAATGTGAAATAATATGCCATACCTATTGTTGATAACTTGTAGGATGAGGTGAGACACAATGTATAGTGTTACATCCCTGTTGCATCACAATTTCTGAGTCACCTACCAGTTTTAGGATGGAAACATTGAGGTCAATGGCCTTTTGCAAGCCCAATATGAGTGATTCACACTCTACAATGTTGTTCATGCACTCAAATTCCAAGCGTCTAGAGATCAAATGTTCTCTCTACAGCGGGTCGAAGTACATAGTCCAAAAATCATATGTATAGGGACTAAGAAAAACACTAGTACTACTACAACTACTACTAATTGTACAAAGTTCATTATCGCCAATTCAACAAGGAATGAGATCCAACTATGTATTTGATGGATTTGGGGATGGTTGAGTAAGATAAAAACCCAGTTGAGATTCAAGGAAGAAATTGCCGAAAATTAATTTCGTGAAAGCCAATGGTTCATTATGCCCATTCAATGGAGTGACAATGTGTTTCATATATCTCTTTGATTCTACCCAGATATGATTATTTATTCCCCATATATGGAAGCCATAAGTGCAACGAGTCTATGGAAAAATACCCTTGTAGCTTCCTAGACTAGTATCTACTCAACAATACTTTGTATGCTTCTAGAATGTCCACAATCACTATGTTGATACATTTGTGAACTCGTCCATCTTATGATAAGAGGATGATGACATCTTTGAGTTCACCAATTGTCTGGACATGAGTCCTATACAGTTTAATAATTTGTGCATCTATTTTGTCCCATTTAGCATTGATTTTCTTGGCAACAGATAATGGCATTATGTTCATCGATGCGCCATAATCAACCAAGCAATTATGTACATTGAAATTGAAAATTTCGATAGTTAACATGAAAGGTGGGTAGAGTCTATTTGCATCCATCGTAAGTGCATTGAGTATAGATTTGGGAGATCCAGGAGCCTTACCATATACCTTGTCTAAAGAGGTAGTGTTACTTGTGGAGGTTTTCCCAAGTGCTTGTAGAAGGATGTCCTGTTGGCTTATGATCTTTGTTCATTAAAACATTGAGATATTTGCAAAAACCTTCTTGATGTCATCAACAATGTTATAATCCATAGAAGGAAGATTGGATGAGGTGTCTGGGGATGTAACTTGATTTGTGGTTTTCAGAGTGATGGTTTTATCCTTACTGTTGTCGAAAACAATTTTCATTGAGGCTACTTTCCCATACCTTATCTGAGTGTTATACGTTGACTTAGCTGGTGTGTTGATATTCCTTAGTAGATTCTCTTTGAATTTCTACTTTGGAAACTCGATTGTGGTTGCAGGCCCTTGGCTTCTCAAGTTGTACCGGTTGTTCTACTTCTGGGTTAGACTGTCACTCAGATGCTACATATCGAAAGAACCCTTCTGGGTTATGAGTATACAGTTAAACATATTCACTACATGCATGACACTTGGAGTTTCATTAGCTGCAGTAGCTTCTTATTCTTCAGTAGGATCAATCTTCTCTTCAACCATTACTTAATCAACAAGCTACATAGTAACCATGCTCATTGGGATGCGTCCACTATGGGCACGTATTCTCTGAATGATGTGCTTGATGAAATATGCTATATTGATATGTACCCATCTTCTCAGTGTTCAATACGACATTGGAGCCATGTGCAGAATTTGTCGGTTGATTTCTACTACTCCTAGAAGCTCTAGTCCTTCTAGATAGGTTAAATATAGGATGCTTTCTACTCACGGTGGTCTCTCTTGACCTATAGTATAGGGGCCTAACACTATACATAGGAGTCTAAGGGATCCCAATACAATCAAAGCCTACATAACAATAATATTTTAGGGGCACAACAATAACAATAGTGGCCTTTTATGGGGCATAATATTAACAACAAGGGGACTATATGGGCACAATAATAAAATAAAGGGGTTGCACTAATAAAAATAAGGGGTTACATTAGTAGTATAGGAACCTAAGATATGTTTGTCATCATAAAAAACGTGCAAATTAGTGATATTATCAGGGATGAAATGCTTATAAATAATTTTAATAGGAAAAACGTCCCTCAAAGGTGATAACATAGTAACAATGTTTGGTAATGCATCTGTGGTTGTGTTACGCTTTCTTGGAACAAAAATAATGTTAAAAGGTTGGAAATGTGAAATAAGATGCCATAACTCTTGTTGATAATTTCTAAGATGAGGCAAGACATAATGTATAGTGTTACATACCTTTCACATCACAATTGTTAAGTCACCTACCAGTTTTAGGATGGAAACATTGAGGTCAATGGCCTTTTGCAAGCCCAATATGAGTGCTTCATACTCTGCAGCATTGTTCGTGCACTCAAATTCCAAGTGTCTAGAGATCAAATGTTCTCTCTACAGCGAGTCAAAGTACATAGTCCAAAAATAATATGTATAGGGATTGGGAACTACACTAGTACTACTACAACTAGTACTAATTCAACAAAATTCATTATCACCAATTGGACAAGGAAGGAGATCCAACTATGTATCTGGTGGATCTAGGGATGGTTGTGCAAGATAACACCCCAGTTGCGTTTCATGGATGAAATTGCCGAAAAGTAATTCGATGAAAGCCATTGTTTCTTTACGGCCATTCAAGGGAGTGACAGTGTGTTTAATGTATCTCTCTGATTCTACTGCGATATGACTATTTATGCCCCTATACAGAAGCCATAAGTGCAACCAGTCTATGGAAAAGTACCCTTGTAGCTTGCTAGACTAGTATTTGCTCAACAATACTCGGTATGCTTCTAGAATGTCCACAGTCACTATGTTGATACATTGGTGAACTCATCCATCAGATGACAAGAGGATGAAGACATCTTTGAATTCACCAATTGCTTGGACATGAGTCCTATACAAGTCAATAATCTGTGCATCTATTTTGTCCTATTTAGCATTGATTTTCTTGGCAACATATAATGGCATTACGTTCATCGATGCACCATAATAAACCAAGCAATTGTGTACATTAAAGTTGAAAATTTTGATAGTTAACAAGAAAGGTGGGAGGAGTCTGTTTCCATCCATCGTAAGTGCATCGAGTAGAGACTTGGAAGATCCAAGAGACTTATCAGATACCTTGTCTGAAGAGGTAGTGTTACTTGTCGAGGTTTTCCCAAGTGCTTGTACAAGGATGTCTTTCTGGCTCGTGATCTTTGTTTTTTCAAACATTGAGATATTTGCAAAAAAATTCTTAATTTCATCAACAATATTATAATCCACAGCAGGAAGACTGGCCGAGGTGTCTGGGGATGTAACTTGGTTTGTGTTTTTCAGAGTGATGGTTTTGTCCTTACTATTGTCGGAAACAATTTTCATTGAGGCTACTTTCCCATACTTACTCTGAGTGTTATGCACTGACTTAGCCAGTGAGTTGATCTTCCTTAGAAAATTCTCTTTGATTTCTACTTTTGAAACTCAATTGTGGCGGCAAGCCCTTGACTGCTCAAGTTGTACTGGTTATTCTACTTCTGGGTCGGACCGTCATTTAGAGATTGCTTATCGGAAGTACCCTTCTAGGCCATGAGTATGTAGTTAATCATGTTCACTGAATGCTCGACACTTGGAGTTTCACAGGTTGCAGTAGCTACTTAGATTTCTTTAGTAGGATCAGTCTTCTCTTCAACCATTACTTAATCAACAGGCTACGTAGAAACCATGCTCATGGAATGGTTCCACTGTGGGCACATCTTCTGTGAGTGATGTGCTTGATGAAATACGAAATATTGATATGTGCCCATCTTCTCAATGTTCAATACAACATTGGAACCATGCGCAGAATTTGTTGGTTAATTTCTACTACTCCTAGAAGTTGCAGTCTTTCTAAACAGGTTAAATATAGGATGCTTTCTACTCGCAGTTGTCTCGCTTGGCCTTCGTTTTAGCTATGCCATTTTATTAGTCAAAGACTTGACAGGATGGGACAAGCTTTCTTGATCATATGTTTCTTTCTCTTTAGCCTTACTCATAGACACTGAGACCTCTTACCTATGTCGTTGGAGCCTTTTGTTGGTTTTTCATCTAAGATGACTTCGATAGCACATAATTCCTTCTTGACAATGCTAGCTTCTTCATAAGTTTCTGTCAATGTTTGCGTCAGAGTTCACTTCACAAACTGTGCAAAGCTTGCTCACATTGTAGAGGTGTAGTAATATATGCTGATGGAGTCATGAGGTTTCATGTCCTTGGAAAAAATTTTCAAGATGTAATTGAACCTTTGGCTGAAATGTTTTACTTTTTCCTTTTTCTCCATCTTAATATTATTGAGCTCTTTTAATAACATGGTGGTGTTCTTATCATCATCAAAATTTTCAAGGAAAATATTCTTAAACCCCCTCCAATT
Organism: Pinus taeda; assembly: GCA_000404065.3. Classification (NCBI taxonomy): domain Eukaryota; kingdom Viridiplantae; phylum Streptophyta; class Pinopsida; order Pinales; family Pinaceae; genus Pinus; species Pinus taeda. Next base: position 44,193 of record APFE031340911.1, read on the forward strand.
TTGGATGGAGTTTAGAGGAAGGTTGTGATACCATACAGTTGCTCTACTATATAAGGTACATGAGAAAATCCTACATGCAAAATCATCATAACGTACCTCAAGTGTTTGCAGATGTACGTAAAAGTTGTCCAGATGATCTTCAACCTTCACTGCCTTATCAGGGTCATAGTTCATTAAGATCTTCTTTGAATGCCTTGGCATCTTGTGTAGCACAACCGAAAGTCCTAGTGAGCCCTGAGTCATCTAGTCCATATTCTGGTCTACCATGTTTTCCTCTTTGCTATCCTCCTCTTCTTTATCAGAGTTTGGTGGCTCTTCTTCCTCTTCTTGTTCTCCACCTGTCTCGTTGAAATTTGTGCGTGAGAGCAAAATGTTGCCTCTCTCACCACCTTGAAAGAGGGGAGGCTCTTCTTGTCTTTCCATAGAGTACTAACTCTTCAATAGTGGAAAGAACCATGTCTTCTACAGTTGAAACTACTATTCCTGTCGAGGTGGTCTTGTTCATCTTTGGAGAATATGGAGTACTGATTACTCCTAGAATCAATCCATTAACTTTTGAAAATTGATGGGTTATGGGATGGATGGCCCGAATCTGATCATACAAAATTTCAAATTCAGGCTTGGGCTGAGAAGAGTCACAAAATTTAGAAGCACGAGTAGGGGAGGTTCAATGAACATTGTTTGCTTGACCAGAATATGGAATGATGGGTTTGGTGGGTTTATGATCCATAAAAGACTAGTGCCCCTGCATTTAGTGCCTGAAATTTTGACGGTATTGGACCCACCAAAATTCATGAGATATCCCCACTATAAAGTCCAAATCATACATCACTCTATTTGGTGTAGGAGTCCCATATGTTTTAAAGTCTCATTTTCCCAATCCTTAAATATTTTCCTTGGCTCTAGCTATCAGCACAAGAGAGGGATGCAATGGTATCTTTGAAAAGAAAAGGACGTGTTCCTGGTGAGTGTTTAGTTGCAACTATGTCAAATTTCTTCTACTGCAAAGGGAAGTGAAAAGTGAGTCTCTAAGTGAGAAGTAATAGTACCATTTAGGATGAGAAACACATGAACTAGAAGGATCCGTCTAACATCCATCAGAATAGTCCATAGGGGATGTGATAGTTGTTACAACCAATAATGAAGACATATTTATCGAGTATCCCGCAGAATAGTCCACAAGGATGGGTCAAAAATAGCCACCACTAGAAGACATTCTCAACGAGATGAGCACCTAAATACCCGAAATAGTTCCACAATCTAAGCACATATGAAAGAAAACATGAAATACAAACATTTGTAGAATAGTATTATAAACATTCATAGTTCATGCATGAATAATGTACTGGCATTAAAGGATTCTATTGTTAAGAAAAAGTTCCAAGATACTTGCTTACAATGTAAATCACTAGCCCCAATAGTGCGACATTGGAGTTACTCCTTTCTCCTCAAAGAACTAGCTGATCTCTCTAGTGCCTTGTGGGAGGAGCCAAGGTGAAACATATGTTTCTCATACAATGAGGGAGTATATATAACCAAGGTTGACTCTTTGACTACCCTCATAACTGTTTGACTTCTTATGCTTTTTCAACTTACATGAATCTTCACATCCCATGTGTGTGCTTTGGACTTCCAGTTTAAAATACATTCGAATACAATAGACATGGTCCACAATAGTGATGTGGCATATGATTACTCATGACATGACATGACATGACAATGCTGACATGAACTTCTTGATGATGTGGCAATGTTAACTCACTGTTGTTGTTGAGTGTTGGATGTCTTCTTGGATATGCTTTCTCTTCACTTATACATGGCTTGGTGACGTGAAGTCTTCAATGACCTCTTTGAGATGGAATTCTGGAGCTTGCAAAAACCCTAACTTCCTCACATCATATCTCCGAAAATATAGTGAGACAATATTTTAAATTTGGAATCGAGGCTCAGAATGATTTGAGCGCAAATGGGTTTTTGTTTTTTAGCTTCTGAAACTTTGTAGTAAAAAATTAAAGCGAAAATTCCACCATGACCTATTTGGAGTAGCCAAACCCTAGAATCGAAAGGTTCTGATACCAATTGTTATGAAACCAACACACAAAAATATAGAAAAGATAGATCAATGACTTCAAAATCATCCTCTTCGAGGGGGAAAACCTACTCTACATTACATAAATTCACAATTCTTGCATGATACAAATCACAAGACATCCTTTCTATATATAGAAGTCTAAGGGGTCCCAATACAAGGAGAGCCTACATAAAAATAATATTGTAGGGGCACAAAAAGAACACTAGTGGGCTTCTATGGGGCATAATAAAAACAACATGGCAATTATATGGGCACAATAATACAATAAGGGGGTTTCATTAATAAAAATAAGGGGTTACATTAGTTGTATAGGAACCTAACATATGTTGGTCATCATTAAAAATGCGTAAATTAGTGATATTATCCAGGACGAAATGCTTATTAAGAATTTTAAAAGAAAAACTGTCCCTCAAAGATGACAACCTAGTAACATTGCTTGGTAATGCATCTGTGGTTTTGTTACGCTTTCTTGGAACAAAAATAATTTTAAAAGGTTGGAAATTTGAAATAAGATTCCATACCTGTTGTTGATAACTTGTAAGATTAGGTGAGACACAATGTATAGTGTTACATACATGTCGCATCACAATTTCTGAGTCGCCTACCAATTTTAGGAGTGAAACATTGAGGTAAATGTCCTTTTGCAAGCCCAATATGGATGCTTCGTACTCTACAGCGTTGTTCACACACTCTAATTCCAAGCATCTAGAAATCAAATGTTCTCTCTACTTCAGGTCGAAGTACATAGTCCAAAAATCATATGTATAGGGACTGGGAACTACACTAGTACTACTACAACTACTACTAATTGTACAAATTTCATTATCACCAATTGGACAAGGAGGGAGATCCAGCTATGTATCTAGTGGATTTGTGGATGGTTGTGAAAGATACCACCCCATTTGAGTTTCAAGGAAGAAATTGTTGAAAAGTAATTCTGTGAAAGCCATTGGTTCATTATGCCCGTTCAAGGGAGTGACAATGTGTTTCATATATCTCTCTAATTCTACTCGAATATGATTATTTATGCCCCTATACAGAAGCCACAAGTGCAACCAGTCTATGGAAAAGAACCCTTGTAGCTTGCTAGACTAGTATCTTCTCAACAATACTCCGTATGCTTATAGAATGTTCACAATCACAATGTTGTTACATTGGCGAACTCATCCATCGGATGATAAGAGGATGATGACATCTTTGAGTTCACCAATTTCCTGGAAATGAGACCTATACATTTCAATAATATGTGCATCTATTTTTTCCCATTTAGCATTGATTTTCTTGGCAACAAATAATGGCATTACGTTCATCGATGCACCATAATCAACAAAGCAATTGTGTACATTGATATTGAAAGTTTTTATAGTTAAAAAGAAATGTGGCCAGAGTCCATTTTCATCCATCGTAAGTACATTGAGTATAGATTTGGGAGATCCAAGAGACTGAGATACCTTGTCTGAAGAGGTAGTGTTACTTGTGGAGGTTTTCGCAAGTGGTTGTAGAAGGATTTCCTACTGGCTCGTGATCTTTGTTCTTTCAAACATTGATATATTTTCACAAACCTTCTTCATGTTATCAAAATGTTATAATCCACAGCAGGAATAATGGATAAGGTGTCTGGGGATGTAACTTGGTTTGCGGTTTTCAGAGTGATGGTTTTGTCCTTACTATTGTCGGAAACAATTTTCATTAACACTACTTTCCCATACCTTCTCTACGCGTTATGTACTAACTTAGCCAGTGGGTTGATCTTCCTTAGAAGATTCTCTTTGAATTTCTACTTTGGAAACTTAATTGTGGTGGCAGGGCCTTGGATTCTCAATTTGTACCAGTTGTTCTACTTCTGGGTCAAGCCCTCACTTGGGGGCTGCTTATCAGAAGTACCCTTATGGGCTATGAGTATACAGTTAAACATGTTCACTGCATGCCTGGCACTTGGAGTGTCATCGACTACAGTAGCTTCTTACTTTTCTTTAGTAAGATCGATCTTCTCTTCAACAATTACCTAATCAACAAGCTACGTAGCAACCATGCTCATGGTATGGTTCCACTATGGGCACGTCTTCTCTAAATGATGTGCTTGATGAAATATTAAATATTGATATGTTCTCATATTCTCAATGTTCAATAGGACATTGGAACCATGCGCAAAATTTGTCGGTTGATTTCTACTACTACAGAAGCTGTAGTCCTTCTAAACAAGTTTAATATAGGATGCTTACTACTCGCGATGGTCTCCCTTGACCTTAGTTATAGCTATTCCATTTCATTAGTCAAAGACTTGACAAGACGGGTCAAGCTTTCTCAATCATATGTTTCTTTCTCTTTAGCCTCGCTCATAGAGGTTGAGAGCTCTTGCCTATGTCCTTGGAGTCTTTTGTTGGTTTGTCATCTAAGATGACTCCAATGGCACTTAATTACTTCTCACTAGTGATAACTTCTTCGTAATTTTATGTAAATGTTTGTTTCATAGTTCTCTTCACAAACTGTGCAAAGTTTGCTCGCATGGTAGAGGCGTAGTAATCTATGGTGATGGAGCCATGAGGTTTCATGTCCTCCGAAAATTTGTTGAGATGTGATTGAACCTTTGGCTGAATTTTTTTACTTTTTCCTTTTTCTCCATCTTAATATTCCTGATATCTTTTAATAACATGGTGAGGTTCTTATAATCATCAAAATTTTCAAGGAAAATATTCTTAAACCCCCTCAAATTTTGGGTGTAGTTTGGAGGAAGGCTGTGATTTCATACAATTTCTCTACTATATAAGGTACATGGGAAAAGTCCACATGCAAAATCATCATAACGTACCTCAAGTGTTTGCAGATGTAGGTAAATGTTGTCCAAATGGTCTTGAACCTTCATTGCCTTATCAGGGTCATACTTCATGAAGATCTTCTTTGAATTCCTTGGCATCTTGTGTAGAACTCCCAGAAGTCCTAGTGAGCCCTCAGTCATCTAGTCCATATTTTCGTCTACCACGTATCTCTCTTCGTTATCCTCCTCTTCTTTATTAGAGTCTGGTGGCTCTTCTTCCTCTTCTTCTTCTCCGCTTGTCCCGTTGAAAGTTGTGCACCAGAGCAGAATGTTGCCTCTGTCACCACCGTGAAAGAGGGGAGGCTCTTCTTGTCTTTCCACAGAGTCTCTAACTCTTCAAGAGTGGCAAGATCCATGTATTCAACAATCGAAACTACTATTCCTATTGAGGTGGTCTTGTTCAACTTTGGATATTATGGAATATTGATTACTCCTAGAATCAATCCAACAAATTTTGAAAATTGATGGGTTATGGGGTGGATGGCCCGAATCTAATCATACAAAATTTCACATTTAGGCTTGGGCTGAGAAGAGTCACAAAATTCAGAAGCACGATTAGGGGAGGTTCAATTAACATTGTTTCCTTGACCAAAAGATGGAATGATGGGTTCGGTGGGTTTATCATCCATAAAATATTGGCACCCCTCCATCTAGTGCTAGAAATGTTGATGGTGTTGGACATGCCAACATTCACAGGATCCCCCCAGTATGAAGTCCAAATCAGACCTCAATCTATTTGGTGTAGGAGTCCCATGTGTTATAAAGTCTCGGTTTCCCAATCCTTAAATATTTTTCTTGTCTCTAACTGTCAGCACGGGAGAGGGATGGAATGGTATCTTTGAAAAGAAAAGGAGGTGTTCCTGGTGAGTTTTCAGTTGCAACTATGTCGAGTTCCTTCTACTGCAAAGGGAGGAGAAAATTAAGTCTCTAAGTGAGAGGTAATAATATTACCGAATATGAGACACACATGAACTAGAAGGATCTGTTTAACATCTAGCGGAATTGTCGACAGGGGATGCGACAACTGTCACAACCAATAATGAAGAAAGATTTGTCTAGTATCCCGTGGAATAGTCCACAAGGATGGGACAAAAATTGCCACCACTAGAAAACGTTGTCAATGAGATAAGCACTTAAATACGCCAAATAGTTCCACTATCTTAGCACATGTGAAAGTAAACATGAAATACAAACATTTGCAAAATAGTATTACAAACATTCACAGTTCATGCATGAAGAATGTACTGGCCTTAAAGGCTTCTATTGTTGAGCAACAGTTTCGAGACACATTCTTATAATGTACATCACTAACCCCAATAGTGGGACATTAGAGCCACTCCTTTCTCCTCAAAGAACTAGATGATATCTCTAATGCCTTGCAAGAGGAGCCAAGGTGAAATATTTGTTTCTCATACAATGAGGGAGTATATATAACCAAGGTTGACTCTTTGACTACCCTCATAATTGTTTGACTTCCTATGACTTTTCAACTTACATGACTCTTCACATCCCATGTGTGTCCTTTGGACTTCCACTTTACAATACATTTGAATATAATATACATGGTCCACAATAGTGATGTGGCATATGACTACTCATGACATGACATGATATGACAATTTTGGCATGAACTTCTTGATGATGTGGCAATGTCAACTAACTGTTGCTGCTGAGTGATGGATGTCTTCTTGAATATGCTTTATCTTCACCTCTGCATGGCTTGGTGATGCAAAGACTCCAATGATATTTACTCTTAGATGATAGCTACAAACTCTTGTCCCTTTTCTTTCTCTTAATTGATCCACTCATGAGCTCAGCTAAAAAAGAGTATTTAGGCATGGTTCCCTCCTTCTTCTCCTTCTTCATCATCTTGGCATGACATGATAGTGTACTTGTTCCTGCAATTAAGTTATGACAGGATGACATCAATATGAAAACCCCCTAGTCTAAGATGATAGGTTCTTATCAATCAATTGAGCCTGATATAAGTGACATACTGGGTAGAGGGGCTTAGTGAATGTGCATTTTGCACTTCTAGCTGTCAGGGGTATAGCTTGGGCTCTGAGACTATGTAATGCACAGCTCAAAGAGGCTTGAAGGGAAGAACTGTACATTTTATGGAGGTAGTGGGGTTTGACCAAGGGAAACGACATTGGGAGGACCATATACGCAATTTTGGATGTCAAGGGAGGTTGGGCTTATGTGCACTACACAACCCCAATAGATAAGGGAAGAGCTTGAGGGTTGAAGATGTGAAGTGTGTAGTTCAAGGGATACTACGAGACACAACTACACAATTATGGGAGCCAAGATCGGGAGTTGGGCTCAGGAATTGCACAGAGAATAAGCCCTAGGGGAAAGGGATGGAACATTATGGATTTCTAAGAAGCAAGGTCATAGCTTAGAAGGTTGAGACTAAGCAATGCACAGTTCAGTTGGGGCCCGGTGAAGCGAAGTTGCTCGATCGGGAGGATTCTTTGAAAATGGTTGTGTGTGGGATGGGTGATGAGCTGTGATGAACCTTGAATATGATCACACACTTAGCATACTTTTAATATATGACAAAATAGATCATCGGAACACATTGAAAAATTATTTCCCTCCGTGTGGTTACCTCATGACAAGATACGACAAGTGTGACACTTAAGATAGGATTTAAAACAACCGTGATGGAACTTGTGTGACAGTGTTGAAGACTTTGTGTATAGGTGCTTCATATGTTTACATGGTCAGAACAACTCACATAAAAAAATATCGACCTTCGAAACCATCAAAAAAGGCTTGCAAACATTGTATGGCAATTAAGCATGCCAAAAGACGAAAGTTAACCCAACATGCTAAAGGGACCAAAGCACTGTAAGAAAACTCATGGAATGAGCTTTAGAATTTGCAATAGCCAAAATACCAAGGAAGGCTCTGAAATTGGATTTAAACCAAAATTTTGGAGGGTGTCGCAGCAACTACAATAGGATCTTACAAGGCCTCAAAGAATGGTTTTGTGAGAAATAAAACTAGAAGTCATGATAAAGGTGGTGTTAAAAGATACAATTGCTTTTCTCCCATAGTGGATCATATTGAATGTTCCAATTGTAATAAGTAAGGGTAAAAATCATGTGACTATTCAATAAGCACTATAACGTTTCCTATGGAATAATATATTACCAAGCATAGAAAACAATACACAAAGTTATGGAAGAGGAAGAATGAAAAGCAAGGGGAATGTGGATTTTTTCCTATATTCTCAAAGAAAAGAAAGAGAATGATTTATTGATAGTGGATGTTAAAAATACATGATAATAGATTAGGGTAAATTTATTACTTTAAAAGAAGAAAAAGGAGGAAATGTTACCTATGGATGTAATTCATCAACAAGGATAGTTGTAAAGGGAACAATTAGTCTTGATAATGGAAAAACTAAAATTTGGAATATCCTCTATGTTGAAGGTATAAAACACAACCTTCTATGTGTAAACCAAATGTGTGATCAAGGATTTTATCACAAATTTTATTCTAAAATATGTGAAATAAGGAATGCATGTTCAAGAAGATTGTTGATAAAATGAATTAGGGCCTCAAGAAATGTATGTGTCTTGAATGAAGTTAAAAGACAAAATTGTTGTATGGGAGTGATGTCTCTCCCAAATATGAGTAAAGGAAAGCACAATCTTAGGGGGAGTAGCCCTTGATGTTAAAGAGGGAAAAGTTTTAGACAAAGGGAGAAGTTGTAGCTATAGGGAGTATCATTTTTCCATCAATGTCAAAGGGGCACGACGGAGGTGGGGTGATGGCGGGGGAATTGTAGACAAGGGGAGTTATATAGAAGAAATTCACAAATGTTTGGTGTTTTCATCAATGACATAAGGGGATATTGTTTAATATCATGTTGCAATTTATGTCAAAGTTAGGGGGAGATTGTTGGAGATATTATGTGGATACCTAGATGTTTTCATAATGCCTAGTTTGGTCGCCCTTCTTGAAAGACAATTTTACTCTAAATATCTAGATCAAATGGAACCATAGTGTACATGGTTTAAAATATTATTTTGAGATATTTCCAATGATATCCGCCACTACCTATAAGTCCATAGGAATGGGAAGATATGAAATATTATATCAAGTTGGCCCAACCAAAAAGTATAGGACAACCTAGCGAGTTTTACAAGTAAACCCCATAAATGAACATAGATAAACTATAATTAAAGGATATTTTAGTTCATTTGAATACCTTCCAAGAAAATAATAGATATGAAGTGTGAAATAAGATGTGGAACTGAGATATGAAATGCCTTAAAGGTGGAACGATATGTGATTTGTGGAGTGAATGAGTCATTTTCGAATTTTCACTAAATTTTTTCTTTTGGGGTGTTTTAGGAAATGAATCTTGGAGGAGAAAAAGGGGATATATTTGTATATCTATGGTAGAAATTTCAAATTTTGGCTCATTGTAATTTTAGATATATGCCTTGAGAAATTTAAGCTTTTTTAATGCTCCTCAATCTACTTCACATCTAGGTCAAATTAAAATTCTTGCTATAGTTTTTCTTTTGAGATGTTTCAAAGCATGAGACTTGAAGATGGATGTGATATCTTCATGTACATGTAATAAAGTTTTCAGGAATTTGTTAGCTATACTTTTTAAGCTATCATCTAAGGAAGTAAGGCTTCTAGAATTCTCCTTAAATCTGCTTCAAAAGCATTATCTTGGCATTCACAATATAACTTTCTTTATGAGGTTTCTCAAACAATGAAATATTAAGGAGATAGAGAAGATATATCTAGGTACCTTTTGTAGAAATTTTAGACTTTGTTTTACTATAATTTAGTATAAATGGGATGAGGAATTTAGGATTCATGAATGGTCCTAAAGTCTACATCAAACAAGTTAGATTTCCATTTTCGATTTAAATTTAATCTAGCGATGTTTAAGCTTGTGAAACATTGAGGAGATAAAGAAGAGACATCTAGGTACTAATGGTAAATTTTTTTGACTTTAGTTTACTACAATTTTGGATATATTCTCTAAATATGTTAGGCTTCATTAATGCTCCTCAAATCAACTTCAAACATGTTATCTTGAAATTTTCAATATAATTTTCCTTTTCAGATGTTTCTAACTATAAAATTTTGAGAATCTAAAGAGAATATCTCTAGGTATCTACATTAGAATGTTTAAAGGCTTTTCTTCACTATAATTTAGACGATATTCCATGTGGAAGTTAGGGTTTCTAAATGGTCCTAAAATCTACTTCAAATAGGTAAGTTTGTCATTTTTGCTATAATTTTTGTTTTGGGACATTTCAAACTCTGAAAATTTTAGCAATCCAAGGAGAAATGAAAAAGTTCCTTAGTTAAAAATTTCATAATAATATTTGTAAAATTATCTATGTGGCAAGTTGTACAAGTTCATTCTTGGGAAGAGGCCCAAAATAACAATTTGTGGGAGAAGTAAACTTGGTGAAGGTAGAAGCAACTAATAGATCTAGTGAAGTTAGAAGAAACGAGTAAACTAGGTTAAGGTATAAGAAGCTAATAGACCCGGTGAGGGAATAAGTAGCAAGTAGACCTAGTGGAGGTAGGATTAGTATGTGGACCCAGTGAAGGAAAAACCAACTAATAGACCTCGTGAAGGTAGAAGTAGAAAGAAAAGATGTTAAAGGTAGAAGCAACGAGAGAAGTTGGTGAAGGAATAAGTAGTTAATAGACTTCTTGAAGGAAGAAGTAACTAACAAACCTAATGAAGGTATAAGTAGCAAGTAGACATAGAGTAGTAGGTTGGTTCCTATGAATATTTGCAATATTAGGAATTAGTCTTTCCTCTGAATTGGTGTCTACTAATCTTGCAACAGAGGGGATTGGTGTCTCCTATAGGTCTACACCGACAAATCTTGTAGAAAATGTAATTGGCATCTTCTATAGGTTGGTACCTACAAATATTGTAGTAGAAGGGATTAGTTTCTCCTATAAGGTTGGTAACTACAAATCTTGTAACAGAGGGGATTGGTGTCTCATGTAGGTTGGTGCCTACAAATATTGTAGTAAAGGGGATTGATGTCTCCTATAGGTTGGTGTCTATAAATACTACAACATGGAAGATTGGTGCCACCTGTAAGTTGGTGCCTACAAAATTTATAACAATAGGTGGGTGCCTTTAGAGAATTTTTGTCAATAAGTTTTCATTTATATTTTGTGTTCCATATCTGATATTTTTTTGTTATGATTTATTAATGTTTAAATAAGTAACATTTTATCTTATACTAATTCAAACCCCCTTCACCTAACTCTCAGTATAATTGCAAATCTAATAGTGTCCCCTCCACTCCTAATCTTTCCATGTATTGATTGAACTAATGTACCTTTCCTGCTAAATAATTTACATGAAATTGAAATGGATTATATCATGATTCTCTAGGGTTATTATACCATTCACATTCCTTCCTAAAGCCTTGTATTTCATCTTTTTTAAGCAATTAGGTACCTATTCAAAAATATAACCATCTTTAAATGCATTGGTTGGGGTTCTTCTTAATTGAGTATTTGTAGCAACAATGGAAATACCCATAGTGATAATTATAGTCAAAATAGAAGTCATTATGGGAGCATCTCAGAGTAAAATAAGAATAGAAGTGATAATAAATTGGTAGGATAGGAATGGAAGATGTACTCATGGAAGGGGAAAGAACAGGAGATTAAGGAATGGGAGTTGATATTATGGTAAACGAGATAGTTGTAGATGCAATAGCTATAGAAAATACACATGTAACGTAGACGTTCCTCATGTGCATGCAATTCTTTCTTCTTTGTTTCTCAACATTTCTCATAATGAGTTGGAAATTAATTGTGTATGTTTCATGTTATCATAGATGGTTGATTAGAGAGAATGGTGAAAGGGCTATATGACTAACCTTACGTGCATAAAAGTATTTTCTAATAATCAATGTTAGTGTATTGGGCAGTGCACCACAAAAACAAATGTGTGGAAATGAGCTTAGACGATAAAATGAATTTTTTTGTTTTTTTAAATTGAAAACTGACGAGAAAAGAGTTGCATTGTTTAGAATAAAAACAAAATTCTTTTACATATTGGGTTGAGTTGAAAATGCCTTAATTGGTAAAATAGATTTATTATTGTTTTTTGGGCAGTGCACCTTTTTTATTGTAAGGACGTTAGACAATATAATAGGTTTGTTACTATGATATTTAATTTGCATATTCAATTTGATTTCTTCTTTTCCTAATTGTAAAGTGACAACAAGAGAGTTGATAGGTTCCTAAAATATAGAATAATTCCTTTATAACTTCATTGGTAAAGCAAATTTGTTATTATGGTATTTAATTAACCAATTAATTTAAAAAATTAAATAAAAATAAATTAAAAAATGATAACAAGAAAGTTGCATTGTTCCATAAAATTTTGCGTATCGAAGAATAATTTTATATTTGCGAAAGGAAATGATTTCAAATAACCAAATTATTTGTTATAAAAATACTTAATCTAACCTTTCAATTTAAGATAATAAAAAAACCAATTTTATAGTATTAAAATATAAAAAAAATAATAAAAGTAAGAAAATAACAAAGAAGTAATAAAAATAATAGTCTCACAAATCATATATATGATTTTCAATTGTGTATATATAAATAAGATGAAAAATATTAATTTTCATATATGTCAAAAATGGTATATATTTATAAATAAAAATAAAAATAATAAACCATTTAAAACATTAAAACATTACACTAAAAATAATAAACCATTTAAAACATTAAAACATTACACTAATGTAATAATTTGTATACAAAATTTATAAAGGACTATTCTATTTGAAAATTTGAAGTTAAGGTTAATGAAATAATTTACATTAATTGGGAAATCAGGGAAATTCTTATCAAGATGATGTATGGGATAGCTCAAGTCAAAACATGTGTATAATTAGCTTAGTGAAAAGATCTAAGCATGTAAAATAAAATGGTTATCTTTTTATATTTAATTAACAATTTCTTTTTATAGTAAATTAAGAAATTGTATTACTTTCTCATTAATCCATTATATGTTTAAGAAGAAATTTGGCCTAGCCATTTCCATGAGAATGTAAATCATATCCAATATCAAGGGATAATATAATTTGTCATGAATTTACATGAAAACTAACTATCATACTATTGGCAATGCAAATAATTTTGATTCTGAGGAGTTAAGAGGAACATATGCGGAGAAGACAATAACTACATTTCCTTGGTCTCATTCCAAACCTAGAAGTTCTACTACTTTAGTCGCTTGCTTGTCACTATGTGAGTGACCTAATTCATTAAAGTGCCTCTGACTGCTCATTGATGAAGCCAAAACCATATTTGTCTACTTTGCATCTCCAATCGAGGGATGTATCTCAACATCAAAGTGTTGAGATGTTCCTACATGTCGATGAGATGAGGCAAAAGGACTAGTTTTAACTATAGAAGTTTTTTGTTGTTGCATATTTTCTCTCTTGTGAGTTAAACAAGTCTTATCGCTTTTTGATACTTCTCCATCTTTCCATCCTTGTGACCTATTCCTGGAATTTGAAGGAGGAGAGCACTGTTGAAAAGAGGGACGGGTGTTTTGAAGATGTTCAGGTTGTTGACAAATCCTACAGTGGAATGTTGTGTCCACTAGGTGAGAAAAGATAATGTCACTGCACTCGAGGAGTATTTTGTGTTGAAACCATTTGCTAAGATCAATTTAAACACATATTCGAGCAAAGGTCACTATACCATTCTCGAGCCTTTCTGAGTGAACTTCAATCAACCAACCAAGTGAGTTTCAAACATCAGCAAAGATATTTCAAATGAAGAAAATGCTAGAGAAGATTTGGGAGTCTTGCCCAAATTGATTTTAGTCAGCATAAAAAGCTGATTAAACTCAACAAACTAGGTTTTGAAGAAAATCCCACCAAGGCCCCAAAAAGAAGGCCCTTTATGAAAAACATTTTGATGATCGTTCAGATCTAAATAAACGAGAAAAAAACCTTTTGAGATGAAAAAAACATAATTGTATTTGGGAACCATGTATGGTGTGCCCATTCCAATGTGGTAGGCCATAACCTATTAACTTCACAGAGAATTGCATGGGTCTCATAATCCATGAAAGGGTCCTTGGATTGAAGATGATCCACTTTAATAGTTGGGATGTTTTCAATTTGATCCACAATGAAGATTGACACTAAAATCTCTTTGGGAATCTACTGTGAGGGTTTTGGCTTGAGGGTATCCTTAAAATATTTAGGTTGAGAGGAAGAGAATGCACCCCATCCTTTGAGTCCTCCACTTACAATTGAAACTAATTAGTGACTTGATGCATCCTTGGTCATTGGATACTCAATGAATGATCTTAGATCTTGAAACTTCCTACCTCCATATAGGAGTCAAATGCTTTCATATGGGATTTCCATCCAATCTTGTATCTTTCCTATGACTAAGGTGATGAGATCTATGAATATGACTGTACCCAAGTCTGTCTGAAAATTTGAAAATTAAGGTTGAAGGAAATAATTTACATTAAAATATTCCTGGCCGCCCATGTGAGGTGGAATTTGCAGGTGGTTGGCTATTCTATTCGCATGCAGTGGCCTACGGTGATGGCAATATTCCACGCGGCCCATGCGACATGCAGAATTTCCATGCACTTCGCTATGCTTTTAAGAGGCCTAAGAACAGGTTTTCCTCACAATATATAATAATCCGATGCATGTGTTTTAACGCATGAAGAAGCGTGGTATTCATCAAAGACCATCGACGTTCATCGCTATTGGTGGAAGTATGTCACTGCAGAATGTGGAATCCACTTTGAAAAGAAATGTGCAGTACTTGTTATTCGCCCTTGGAGTATGGCAGATCTTGAAGTCCACCTGCCTGGTGTAGTACCTCCAAGGCTTACTGTATTTTTTTAAAAACTTACTAAACTGTTACAAATTTATTTATATTAAATTAAATATTACATACTAGTAAATTTTTAAATTGAATATAATTTAATTAATTAAGTGGACAGGCTTGGTCTATTTTATAATAAGGCACCAGGAATTTTTATTCTTTAAAATGTGAGAAATTATAGATTTTGATTAGTGTTCTCACTTCTTGAGCTAGGCAGTACATAAATCTCAAAATGCATCTATTTTGTTAAGCATTTTGTAAAGAATACTACCCGAAATTGATATTAAAGCATAGCATTTATGAAAATATTGTAGAAGCTTATCACTATGTTAATGTTCCAAAGAGTTGCTTCAATAATGAAAGAAGCATCATGAAAGGAGATGAAGACTAGTAGAGACCTAGATTTTATGAGAAGATCAATAAGAATGAACTCAAAAGAGTTTCTCCATTAAGAAGGCCTTTCACATGTCGATATCAAAACCTCTTCTTTGGTTATTTCTTTGATTGTAATAATTTTGATTATAAAGCAATAAATTGTAGACCTTATTTAAGAAATGACTATTTGATAAATAGAAATAAATGATCTTACAAGACCTCAAAGAATTGTTTCATGAAAAAAATTAGAAGTCATAATGAAGGTTGTGTTCAAATATATAACTAATTTTCTCCCCTATTTGATCATATTGAGTGTTCTAATTGTGACAACTATGGGTACAAATCATGTGACTCTACAATAAGCACAATAGGGTTTGTTAATCAAAGAAATGATGAAGATATGACCAAGCATAGAGATGAATGCACAAAGGTATGGAAGAGGAAGAAATAAAAATAGGGGGAATGTGGACTTATTCTATATGCTCAAAAAAAGAAAGAAAATTGTTTATTGATAGTGGTTGTTCAAAATACATGATAGTAGTTTATGGTAAACTTCTTACTCTGAAATAAGAAAAAAGAGGCAATCTTACCAATAGAGATAATGCATGAGCAAGGATAGATGGAAATGGCATAATTAGTCTTGATAATGGAAATATTGAAACTTCCAATGTCTTGTATGTTGAATGTCTTAAACACAATCTTATAATTGTAATTCAAAGTGTGATCAAGGATATGCTCTCACATTTCACTCTAAAGAATGTGAAATAAAAGCAGCTTTAGGCAGATTCATGACTAGGACCTCAAGCAATGGATATGTCCTAAATGAAGTTAAAGGAGAAAATTATTGTATGGGAGTGATGTAGCCCTTGATGTTAAAGAGGGAGAAGTTTTAGACAAAGGGAGAAGTTGCAGATAGAGGGAGTATCTTTTTTCCATTGATGTGAAGGGGGTAGGGGGGAGAGAGAATTGTAGACAACGAGAGTTATATAGTAGCAATGAACAAATGTTCATGGGTTTCATCAATGACATGATAGTGGGATATTGTTGAATATCATGTTGTCATAATATCAAATTTTGGGGGAGACCAAAAACATCAAAGTTAGGGGATATTATTGGAAATATTGTGTGGATACCGGGTTGTTTTCTTGATGCCTATTTTGGATAGCCCTTCTATCAAGACATTTTTACTCTAAATACTTAGCTGAAAAAGATTTTTTTACTCTAAATATGTAGCTCAAATGGAGCCATATGATACATGGATTAAAACCTTATTATGATACCTTTCCAATGATATATTCCACTCCCTATAACTCCGTAAGAATGAGGAGATATGAAAGATTATATTAGGTTGGCCCAACCAAAAAATACATGTCAACCTAAGTAGTTTTACAGGTCATCCCCATAAATGAACATAGATAAACTATAAATAAAGGATATTTTAGTTCATTTGATTACCTTCCAAGAGAATAAGATATATGAAGTGTGGAAAAATATTTAGGCAATGCTCTTGGGGTCTTAAAGGTAGAACAAAATGTGTTTTTTGGAGTGAACAAGTCATTTTGGCATTTTCACTAAAACTCTTATTTTGGGTTGTTTTAGAAACTGAAGCTTGGAGGATGAATATGGAATATATTTGTATATCTATGGTAGAAGCTTCAAAATTTGCTTCATTGCAATTTTAGAGATATCCTTCAAGAAAGTTACGAAACAATGTAAACTTTGAAACGGGAACTATAAACTCAAAATGGGAAATCTGGCCAAAAAACGCCAAAAAAACATAAAAAACAGTGCTAAAAACGAAAAGTGTGTATACTGGAATGGTGGTTTTTTTTTTAGGGCTAATTTTGAACATGTTTTAAAAACGGCAGCGAAAACAAAATTTTCGTGCAAAATATAGCTTGAAAATGAAAAAGTGATTATTCTGGAACGAACACTTTTTTTCTTAGGGTCAATCTTCAAAATTTAAAAAAAATGCTAGTAAAATGATCTAACAACATAAAAGTGTCTCATAACTTCTCATTTAACACCATATGGAAATCAAAAATTTTATTTCAAGAGACGATGCATACATCAGTTAGATAAACTGTCTTAAACAATTATTCAAAATCACTCATATTTTCTTGCACGCCATCAGAATTCACATCTTCAGATGAGTCACTGGATGCTGATGAAGATGTTCCACATTCTTCTCTTTCATCAACTAGTGCCCCATCTGAGTCCACATGCATGCCCATCATTTCAAGTTTCAAAATTCTTCTAGATCTATGACTGGTTTCAGCAGACTCCCATCTCAATATTGTTCCTTTTGGTAACAACCTTTTCAGAATCTTTATCGTCTTGAAGCGAAGAGTTCCCCTCTTTGTTAAATTGAAGTCATAAACAAGTATGTCAACATCCTCCAATTTCAATATGTCTGTGCGGTGACGATTTATATTCATACCCTTTCTTTTTCTCTTTCCGCCATTTTTTTTGTCAACTACCATCTCTGGCTTATACACACCATTGAATGGGTGTGTATTTGTGGCATACCAATGTACTTCAACACTTGTAACATCCTCATTTTCTGTAAATACCTTTATAACTTTAGCAACCCAGAATGGATAGCCACTAAGATCTCCATCTCCTAGCACTGCGATCATGCAACCCTCCTTAATATCCTATATTGAACCCCTGTAAAGGTCTTCCATGGCTTCACGTTGTGCATGAGATCTTCTGGAACCAATATACATCTCTCTTTCCTTTTCCTGTGAAGAATTAATGATACCTTGAGATTGTTGCTGTTCAACAATGTTTATTTCCTCATGTGCATTCGAAACATTTTGTGGCCAAATAAATGGATTTTTCAAAGGTATATCTTCATTTGTTCTTGTTGAAATGATATCACTTTGATTA